>JAWRYS010001279.1:0-15761 GCA_034769895.1 Magicicada septendecula | reverse complement strand
TAAAATGGAAAATGCATATCTAAAAATGCGGAAATAAGGCATTACAGTACAGTATTGAAGCCAGAATGCCTGTATGCAGGTAAATGTCTAGCATTTAATTATAATTTAGACAACCTAGAAATATTTGAAAGACAAATTATTAGGAAAATATTAGGCTCACGAAAACTTTAGAAAGTTGGAAATTAAGAAGTAATGATGGAATATATCAAAGTACATAAAATACAACAGATTCGTCATTATCTGTCTGTCATCATCAATCATCACTGAAAAATTGGAAACTATTGTTGATGTGAGCATTCGAAAGAACACGAGATTACTACTTTATGAACTTGATGCGACTTTGTCTAATGCTCTCATTCTGTTGTTTCCACAAATGTCACTGAACACCTTAATTATGCGTCTAAGAGAATTTGTGCTGAGTTGCAACAGACCCAAACAAAAGAGGATGACTATTTTTGGCAGTTTTTTTGATCGCATCGGGGCCGACAAGGGTGACTTCTTAGAGCCCATAGTAACGGAAGATGAGACATGGGTATCCTACTACACACCTGACACTAAATGACAAACTGTTGAACGGTACCACTTACATTCTCTGACCAAATCAAAAAACGCTTAAAAAAACTCCTTTAACCAAGAATGTCATGGAAACGTTTTGGACCAAAAAACGAATATTTTAATTACTCAAAGATTAGCCATCAATTTTGATAGATAGCCTACTGTGAAATTATAAGAAAATTCGGTAAGCTATCCAGAATTTTGAATGAGATCTGCTGAGTAGAGTAGTGTCTGCCCCTTGATTACGCGCGTCCTCGTATTGCTAAACATACAGCAGAACTGCTGTGCCATTTTCATTTCAACTAAACATCTGATTGGCTGAAAAAACAGCCGGTAAAATTCTTTAAATAAGGAATCGTCAAGCTCATCCCTGATATGAAAAATAATAAAGTAACGAAGATTATGTTAAAAGTAGGTTAGAATATATTTTTAGTGAATGCATATTGAGCTAACGTAGCCCTCGTTTGTCGTGTGTCTTTTGTTGCTTTTATGGTTGAAGAGAAAGAACTCATGAAGTAAAGATACCTTGTTTGTACGTTAAGGTCAGTTTAGATATAGTATACATAAAAAAATCACTGTCTGTTGTTAGGCTTACTGTCATTTATAAATCTTACGTGTATGACTACTTTCTTTTAAAGGTGAAATTGAGTTGCTGAATTTAATATAGTTGTATTGTTTATATCTATAAATTAAAATTTCCCTAATTCTTGAGTATGAGATTTACTTGGATAAATTGAAATTTTTATTTTCGCAGTAAAATTAGTATTTTAAAATTATTATTTACAAAACAATAAAAATATGTTGTTACGCGTAGGTGCGAATTCAGATTTGACAAGAAACAATGATACGGGTTACCTTAAGCAGATTTCTTAAGCCTGCTGTGTAAGCGCCTGATCTGATTTACACACTTCAAATATGAGATTAACAGGAAACGAAATGGTGATAGGTAGTAATGGGTTTCGAAACAGGTCAAAAAACTAAATCTTCAAGTGAAGATGAGGGTGTTAATGATGTCAATCACTACGACAGCGATTATGACGACGACGACAACGACAATGATCATGAATTAGTTTTCTTTACGTTACATTGTGCACTTGTATTTCAGTTTGTGCATACAGTGGTATGGAGAGCTGTACACCGAAAGTCACATAACCCCCTCACAAACTACATGAACCCTTACTACCCCCACCTACAAATCACGTGACCGTCACCAACCCAGAATCTCGTGAACCCCCCAAACACCAATCACGTGACACCTGCCATGTTTAATCTGTAGCGGCCATCTAGCCTATAAAACTGACAAAGGTGCCATCTTGTCTTGTAGCGTGCCACATGTTATTTAGAGATCAAAATATTTTTAACGTTGATATAATATTCAAGATAAGGGAAGTGGGCAAAGTTTGATGCAATCATTGTAATACAGTATAAAAAATGCTGTAAATTGACGATGGGCGTAAAATACCCTATAGAACTGTTAAAGAACGTAGACATACCGTGCTCATACCGTATATTATATACGGGAATACCGTGCTCGCCACCACACAGGACCACGTTGACGTCAAACTAAAATACCCCATATACCTACCGAAAAGCTACGCCGGAGTTTCCACAGATGAGGAGTTCGGTCGTATCGCACCGTACACTCTACACCTCGTGAATCGAGAACGAAAAGAGCAGACGACCGTGATGGACACCGTAGAGTACCACGTGGAACAGAAACCCAATGTGACAAGTTAGTTAATCAAAATACACTACCAAAACTTATTAAAAGATGACTAAAAGTGTTATCAGTAGTTAGAGAAATATCTGGTACTACTATGAGAACACATCTCAGATGTAATAGTAGTAATTTAGTAGTTGAATTATTAGAAACTAACTGGCTATCATTGCAAAACCTGATGTAAACAAACACAATACTAAGAATTGGAAACTTTCAGATAACGAAAGACTGATAAATACATTAAATAAACAAGGTACTATAATTGTACACTGTTTTAATTTATAACATTATATACCTTATGTGGTAAAATAATTGAAAAAGTGACAAATTCAAGAAATGAGAACAGAAGGTATTTTGATAAGACTATTAGTATATGAAAAATAATATTTTTCATAAAATAAAATGTGAACAAATGTAAATAAATGTATATATAATTGTTAGAATGCCAAACAAATGTAATTAGGTAAGAAATAATAGCGTTACATGCAATTATAAACAATCGAATATGGTCGTTTGAGGACGCCATTACCAAATATTGTTTAAATGGTAATTACAACTATTTTCTGTATTAAAACGAAAGAGAAATGGACTCGAGACGTTTAATAATGAGTGTTATAGTGTACTTGGTGCAAAATATGGTGAAATAAATTTATTTATTTATATTAAGAATCACCATATGAGTTTGTAAAATGGCTTAGTGAGTTAATAATGGGCGGATTTAATCCTTGTTTAGACTTAAATTAAAGCCGCAAGTGTCCGCAATCTAATGCCACTAACCATTCGACGATACGATAATTAATAAAGAAGTTATGACACTTATAAACTTTTCAGTCATTTTGTATATCGAAGCTTACGTCACCCGTCGCCTCCAACCCAAACAAAAATTTGTAAAAAATTAAAAGTTTTATTTAACTAAAGTGTTTTGGGGTAGAGAGTTTGACTCTGTAAACCAATCAAATGGCTTAAAATAACCAGACGAGAAGGAGACGCTTAGATGAAGCTTTCAGTCGTTCCGCATCATTCAGTGAGCAAAGTTGATGAAGAAAAGTGTCAAGATTTTATTTAAAATGTGCGTGCCACCAACATAAGTAACGCTACATACATTAACCTGTACACCACAGAATAATAACGAGTGTCCAGTGCTTTAAGTGAATTAAAATAATAAACCGACCAGTGTATAATAAAGGTCGTGTTTTCGTGTTTTGTGTTTTGTAAAAAACAGGCAGTACTCTATTTTAATTATTTAACGAATCGAATTGAAATAATAATTTTTCGTTAGTAAACGAAGAGATATTGTTTTGGGACTGCACTAGTCAAAAGTACGGAAGTGCATAACCCCTGATGAAAATTATCAGAATTGAATAAATGAATTATATCGCAATTATTAATTTAAAAAATAAATATTTTACGATTTTATCGTGATTGAAAAAATCGGTATTAATTTAAATATCGAACATACAAGTGTAATGAATAGTCGCTCATTTGACTAAATTTGTTTGAATTGACGAATAACTAGTTTATTGCGAAAATATTCTAAACAACTGATAATTATACATCAGATGACAGATGAATAAAATGTATGTGTTCATATTATTAAGAATTTAATGAATAATCTACTTATTCAAATAAACTACTTACTTTTGTTAAATAACTAACCTAGAAATACCAATGATAACTTTGTCACCAAGTAATGATTCTGTTCTCAAATGATTTCAATCCAATGAAAGCTATCACAAGAGTTTTTTTATTCTAGATTTTTTCTCTTGCCAATAAATGATTTTTATAACCAACGAATAAATAATAATAGTGTTTTTAACAGTGCAGCACAAAGCACGTGTTGTCATCACAACTGCTGTGTACATTCTACTCACCGTACAGTAGTACGATATATATCGGTTTATGGTACCGACTTTTATAATTTTCAATCTTTGTTTGTTTTTGTAGTAATTCATTATTAAATATTGTTAAATAAGTTAACATCTTGTATCTGGTATCATGCATCTTCCAAGAACACACGAATTTCGTAATATAACTGAGTAAAGAGGACATAACCTCGTTAACTAAAACTATTGTACCAGACCCCAGTGTTACCAGCCTTGAGGTATAAAGAGCTCAAGAATTGTTTATAGTAATTATTGTTTTGTAAAGACATTATTAATTGATTGTTTTTTAAAAGAGTTCATGACATTTTATAATTGTTAATAAATCCCAATTTATTTACCAGTGGAACAGAGTTTTTGATTTTTTTTCAAATAGTTTAATTTTTATGATCAGTTCTATCAGAAGGTGGCGGTAGAATTTGAATGTTCAACACCATTCAAATTACAGTTAAACCATTATTTTACATTATTGTGCATGTGCATTATTCAGGATATTCAAATAGAATGTCCATATATGTGTATTAAGTGTATTTTGCAGCAGAAGAAGTCACCAACCAGAACATTGAAAACATCCACATATGGTAAGTGGGGAGGTTGACAGTGAAGTGCTAAATACTCTTTTAAACTAAAGGAATTAAACGTGAACACCCACACCAACGCTATTAATAATCACACAATCATATTAATAATAATTCAATTTAACTTATACTCGACTAGAGTATATCTACACATATCAATCTACACATCAACTCTACTGTAACACTAATTACATTTGTTTGGCATTCTAACAATAATATATACATTTATTCACATTTGTTCACATTTTATTTTATGAAAAATGTTATTTTTCATATACTAACAGTCTTATCAAAATACCTTCTGTTCTCTTTTCTTTAATTTTTCACTTTTCCAATTATTTTACTACATAGGGTATATACTGTTATAAATTAAAATAGTGTACAATTATAGTACCTTGTTTGTTTAATGTATTTATCAGTCTTTCGTTATCTGAAAGCTTTCCAATTCTTAGTATTGTGTTTGTTTACATCAGGTTTTACAATGATAGTCAGTTAGTTTCTCATAATTCAACTACTAAATTACTACTATTACATCTGAGATGTGTTCTCATAGCAGTATCAGATATTTCTCTAACTACTGATAACATTTTTTGTAATCTTTTAATAAGTTTCGATAGTGCATTTTGATTAACTATCTTGTCACATAGTGTCTGTTTACATCTGGTTCTACAATTATAGTCAGTTAGCTTCTAATAATTTAATTATAAAACTACTATTATTATAATTGTGATATGTTCTCATTGTAGTATCAGATATCTCTATAACTACTGGTAACATTTTTAGTCATCTTTTAATAAGTTTTGATAGTGTATTTTGATTAAATAACTTGCAACATTGGGTTTCTGTTCTTTTGACTTTATGATATCATATTTAATCTGATTTATTTGCTGTGTATTTCAGCACAAATGTTATTTATTAGTTTGCATTACTATTCATAATTAGTCTTTGGTTGAAACAATTGTTGATAGTTGCTTGGTTTAATTAATATACATGATCTTATGTTATAGGTGCACTTTCTATGAGGTTATGTTTCAGTTATCTGGTAACAATGTGCAACATATTCTTATGCAGTATTTGATTCTACTATTATCATTTCATTATGGTATTTTATTACAATGGTTTAATTATTAAGTAATACACATGTTTACACTATTTTTCTAAACAATAACACAAGTATTCTTAATCTAATAGTATTACATTTCTTGTTGCGTTGTACCTAGATTTTTGGTATATTTATTGTTTGATACCTAACAAACTAGCTTATTTGTTACTATTTGTTATGGACTTTATTTATATTTTATTCTGTCTTGCCGTGGCATTCAGTTATATTTCATTTTAAGGTTTACAAAGCTTTTATTATCATTTCCTCTGAACAATTATTTTACTGTTCTATCTCACATTTCTCTTGGTGGTCTTATGATTATCTATTTTGGATTACAATCTTGATTAAACTGGTCACACTAATTGTCTGTGCATTTTAACTAGTTAATCTTGGATTCTTCCACTTATAATGGTAACTCATTTTCCTCTGTTATAAACATTCTCACTTGTATTGTCTGTGGGGTTTATTTGGGGTAAAAATGGTTAACTTGTTACAGGTTGTCACACTTATATTAAGTTTTCACTGTTATTGTTTGTGTTGCTCAATTATGCTAAACACTGCTTTCTTTATAGTTGATCTTCGAATAATCGTTACACTTCTTCCGGTCATTGGTATAGTTCCTTGTATACCTGGTGAATGGTGATTTCTTATATTGTCCATATATTATCTTCATTCTTCATGTTATGTTTCCTTTGCTCTTCTTCTTCATCTCTTCTTCTGTTTAATTGTTGTTCCCCATCGGTGTTCTCCTGGGTTGTACATTACTTGTGATAATCAATGTTCTCTTATTCTTGTCATCTTCTTCAATATTTCCATTTGTGGTAGTCATTGTTCCATAGTATTTATATTAATAAATAAATTTGTTTGTTTTACCATCATTGTGGTTGTTCTTGAGTTGTCTCCTCTTCATTTTAATAGTTATGGTTTTTGTTGTTTCCCCTCACTGTTTGGACTCTGTTGTCTTCTCTTCATTTTAATGATTATTTTTATTGTTTCCCCTCACTGTTTGGACCTATTGGGCCTGGTTTCTAACATTTTGTATTGGCTCGTTGTCATTTTCTCTCTCCTTTGTACTCGATGATGCTATATTACTCATCCTTCTTCTTTGTTGGATTTTTTCAATAATATATCCTTGTAGATACACAATTTTTGTCTACATTATTTTATGTACTTTGAAATATTTTTATGATCTCTCGTTACTTGACGTAATAATTAGTTACTTTATGTAACTGCCAAATTTGGTACGTTACAATATATATATATATGTATATATATATATATATTGTAACGTTTAGACCTGTTAACTGTTGTTACAAATAAAAGGAAAAAAAATATTTTATTAAAAAAAAAAATTTTTTTTGAAAAAAAATTTTATGTTTGTTATGGTTAAAATGTAGGATTAATCCCAAATTTGTGTTTTGTTGAAAATTTCGAAATTCTGAGTATTATTTTGGTTTAATTTACACTTTTGTCAGATATTAACAAAATCTGGAGTTAATCAGATTAACTCCTTTCAGCAATCGATTAATGATTTTCAGTGCTGCTCTAGTATCTCACATTTAGTTAATATTTATCGTCTTCCAGGAAGTCTTGTAGTTAATTAAACCCTTAAATTTAAATGTGAAATAATTTTACAATCCAAATAGTTGAAATAAATTGATTTATTAACAATAATTAGTAATAATCGATGTTAAATCGATGTAGAGCAATTGTTCGACTCCGTCACAGGGATATATCGATATGTGATTACAGGTTAATTTTTTATATAAGTCTTAAAAAAAGGTTCTTTCAACGATTATTTTATATAGTCAGAGAAGGGCAGGCCTAGAAAGTATAACATATACAAGAAATAATCTTAATAATTAATATTTAACAAATTGTGAATAATATATAATGTTTAATATATTTGATTCACGGTTGTGAATCGTGGACCTTAGGGAAGGTGGAGAGTGACAGACTTCAGGCAATGGAGATGTGGATTTGGCGGAGAATGACAAAAACTAGTTGAACAGATAGGAAGACGAATTAACAGATCTTAGAGGAAATAAATGAGAATAGAACACTGCTTAGGAGCATAGAGGTGAGGAAGATTAAGTTGATAGGGCATGTGATCAGACATAGTGCTTTTTTAACTAACATCTTTGAGGGCAAAGTAGTGGGGAAGAAGCACAAAGGAAGACCAAGAACTGCATACTTCTGCAGCACAATGAGTGTCGTGAATAGTGGGTCCTATGGAGAAATGAAGAATATCGCAAGGGATAGAGTGACGTGGCTACAGCGACAAGGCATTGCCTTTAGGAGTTAAAAAAATATATTTGAATTCTCAAACCAATGCTGTAGGCTATGAGATCAGTCGAAGAAGGTTGCAGTGCATCTTGGGACCATCATGGCGGCTAGCTGAATTGATGAGGTTATACGTATATTTGGTCGCTGGAAAATCTCACAATAAATTCACCTTTATAACTGTTTTATGGATCTCCGAAATCGTGTATACTGTCTATTATGTTGTTTGAGGTATTCTGGATGAGTGTTCAGTGTCCACTGGTGTTAATTGTTTTCGATTAGAGGTGTTCACTTTATGTCTGTTCGTGACGAAGAATCGTTAATATGTTGTAGAGAGAATTATTAATATTATGTAGTTTCAATGGTTTAAATCACTTGTATTATGTGGTGTATTGTTCGTTTTCACCGTTGTCGTAGAGTATTTCATAAGTTTTGACTCGAAAAGTGTTAATTTATGTAACTCCCGTTTTTTCACTGATTCTAGGCTTTAACCATTTCACTCCATTATACGGTTTTAAGAACGCGATTCTGCATCGACTGTTCCGTTTGAATGTTAACAAAGAACTAACTAACTTCCTTCACCTTAGAAATATCTTGCCAAGATAATATTGGGAAAGTATTGTTAAAATAATTTTCACTTCCCATGTACATAATTCTAAGGTACATTATATATGGAATATTTTTAGTTTATTGTTCGCTTTCATTAACTATTAACCATATAATTGGTTTATTTATCTCAATCTGTTTAATTTGATATGTCATAGTCCATATTTGTTGAGATTTTTGTTAAAATTAACATATTTCTATCTTTTTGGAAATCTAGGCCCAAAAAACCAGTTTCCGTTCTTGTACACAATTACTGCCATTTTAAGTGTTATTAATATAATTATAATAAATTTCAAATGGTCACAAATCCTTTCGTTTCCTTAATTACTTATAAATTTAATATTTGAACTGTCTTTTAGTGATAATTTACTATTTCTCCTCTGAAATATTTAATTATTACATTTCAAAAATTTTCAATAATTTAAGATATTTTTCTATATTACCCTTTTAAATCATAGGATCATTTACAGTAGTTGTTAATTGACCAACAACATAAATCATAATCATACATAAATCTTGTTAGTTTACATGGTTCATTGGTGAATTAACTGGTTTATATTAATTTTTGTGAATTCATTATTTGGCCTAGAGTTTAGTATTTTACATATATGGTTTTTTCAAATAAATTTAATTCTGCTCCTCCTCTGACTCTTAAAAGTTAACACAACATGAAATAAAATTGTTTACATAATTATTGATATGTGTAGCATCTAATTCATGCTACTGTTACAAAAATAATATTTAACATTAATCAGCAGTCTTTAAAGTTAGACATGTTTGCTTAAACTGTTCTGAACATACATTTAACACATTTGTAAATTAATACAGCATCCATACTTAAACATTTTAATTAGTATGTATGCTGTTATATGACTAAAACATCTTACTCTAAACATATAGGTACCTTATTCTATTAGAACTCTTTTAAAATATGGATTTCAGGGCTTTTAACAATAGCAGCCATTTAAACTTCTTAACTATATGAAAACTTAAGTTATTTTCAGTCCTTTCTGATTTTACTATTATTATTTAACATCCCCTTGTACAGTAAATATTTCCCTCACATATTTTCTTTGTTATTGGCATTCCTATGAATGTCTTGAGATAACAAAGTGAGCTTATTTAATGAAATATTGGAAATATTTTCCATTTTAGTATTTCATTATTTGTTAATTATAAAATATAAAAGTTATTTTATAGCACATTGTTTAAGTTATAGATACACTACTACTTGAATTTTATTACATTTCAAAACTCTTCCACTAGTACTCATTCACTGTTGGACCGTTTATTTTCCAAGAGCGCTTAACAGGTGAGGCGTACTTACAGTTTCTTCAAGAAGAATTGTCGACACTTCTTGAAGACGTTCCTCTTGCAACACGACGCCGGATGTACTTCCAGCACGACGGCGCGTCTCCACATTTCTCTCGTGCTGTTTCCAGCCATTCGAATCAGCAATTCCCCGATAAATGGATTGGTCGTGGTTTACGTCAAACGTAAAAAAGTGTGTTTTTTGACTACGATTTTTGCGTTTTTCACCAGATTTCCCCCAAACTAGTGAAGTTACAGTTCTGGGACTTATTTTATTCAATTTGTCAGGTCAAAAACTATATGAAACCATCAAGTTTGTCCCTTAATTTGGGTTCCTAGAATTTCAGTACGGCCTAATATGACCAGAGGAGCTGATATCAGGGTAAAATATTTGGCTAGCCATAACTCGCTAACAAAGCGTTTGCGGACCTATATTTATATGAAATTTTTTCTTTAATTTTACATGTAGAATGAGCTCCTAAAGTCTCTGCATATCTTCGTGAATCACCCTATACATTTAAAAATTTTTCCTTACCACTTTACTAACTGATCCTCTGGTTGGATTTCGTTTCACTCACACGTCTACGTAATATTATGGTGTTTTTATAGTTATTAGCTTTCCTTGAGAAACAATTCTCTTTTGAATTCACTTTTTTGTGAGTCGATAGAAACTGAGTTTGAAGTGTTGTTCTCATAGAAATCCATTGATCAATAACATGAAATATCTTGACAAAAAACCTAAGTGTTTGGCAAGAAATATTTTGTTTACATCTTAATATTTTACTGCTCCTGGACTCCCCTGGACGAAACTTTTTACTTCGCTTTGTATTCCTTTTGTAAGGTACCGTAACGAATTATACTTTGTTCACTCACTACCCTCTCACGCAAATTTCAAATATAACAAAGCTTCCAATTTGGTTTTCAATCGTGTTGTCTTACATTACTTCTATATATTTCATATTTCACATTATATTACTATAGTATTATGTGAGTGTGTGTGTGTCTGTAACTTCTGACGTCATGTATTTTAATTTTTTTAAAGAATAACATTTTTTGGAGGTTTACAATTCAGTATTATTATATTACATAACATAATATAATTATATTATATTTTATATTGGGTGTCCACCCGCCTTATTCATTAGATAATATAACAACATCTCCAGTTATAAGTAAAGCTCTTTTTTGGTGATTAGTTTCACGTTATTTTCATATAAAGGACTGAGTGATACTACCTCAGGTTACTGTTGACATATGAATATTTGCAATTACACCATAAACAAACCACTAATAAATAAAACACTAATAATTTGTAGTCCCTCACTGAAAAAGGTTCACTCCCTGTAGCAGTAAATCGACGTCTTAATCGGGTGACTGTACGTCAAACGCCTTCAATGTGTGGAATCCACTATCGCCACACACGGAAATCTGACAACAGTGTGGCCCATTTAACCAATGCTGTAACTTAAATGTGTGACGGCCGTGTTTTGTGTAATTTTCATATTTTCATTTAATATTCAACAAAATGATAAAATGTGTTCTCCGTGCGTTTATGTGTATATTAAATTTGCCAATTTTCATGTTTGTACTTTTTTAGATTCAAATGTATGTACTCATTTTTTTGTAACTTTTATATTTTCTTTCATATTACAAACAGTAATGAAATAATATGTTGTGAGTGTGTGTGTGACGTTATGTTGCAGCAAATATCGCTCAATGCTAAATAGAAAACATCCTTCCACTCACACTATCTCACTCTCTCACTCTCTCTCTCTCTCTCTTATGCGCGCGCTCAAATTCTGCCTGTATGAATTCTGTGCATTTACCGTCTCACTGTGTTAGATAAATAATCTACTCTAAAATCACACTTTTGATTAGTGTCCAAAATGACTCGATGTTCACTGGTGTATAAAGCAAAACTTTACATCTTTAGCATCACACTTGTAAAAAGCTTTTGAAAATAAAACATTCGTTGTAACATTAGTATATATAGAGCCTAATTATAATTTAAATAAATTGTACAATTAACATACACGCACACGTTATACTATGTTATAAAACGCTCGCCCCCTTCCCACACACACACACACGCACACAAACAACGTATTTCATCACTGTTTGTAATATGAAAGCAAAATATAAAATTAAAAAAAAATGAGTACATACAGTTTAATCTAAAAAAGTACAAACATGATTATTGGCAAATTTAATTTACACATAAACGCACACAGAACACATTTCATCATTTTGTTAAATGTTAAATTAAAATATGAAAATTACAAAATATGAAAATAAACATAAATATATGTATAATTTACACACACACACACACACACACAACATATTTCATAAATTTGTTAAATATAAAATTAAAATATAACAATTTAAAAAAATTAATACATACTTACATTTTGAAACTTATATTTATACATACATAATTCAATCACTTTCTGCTACAGTCCGTTTCTTGATGTATATAATACATTTAATATTTATAACTAAATTTACCTCAAGATATACTTTTTTCCCTATTAGGAACATGTTTCGAGAGCTCCCGTGCTCTCATCTTCAGCCTTCGCGATCTTGCGTCTGGTGAAATATTTGTGTGTTGGCGGCTGGATGCTATTAAAGTTGTTTGTTGGTCTCTTGTATTTTAAAGTTGTATTATTGTGTGTGATTGTGGTATATGTATTTGTATTTTCGATGTTGAGTGCTTTGAATACTGTGTTATGTTTTGTATTGATTTGTATTTGTTCTGGTCTCACAAAACAAACTAATACCAGAACAATTACAAATCAATACAAAACATGACACAATATTCAAAGCACTCAACATCGAAAATACAAATACATATACCACAATCACACGCAATAATACATCTTTAAAATACCAGAGACCAACAAACAACCTTAATAGCATCCAGCCGCCAACACACAAATATTTCACCAGACGCAAGATCGCGAAGGCTGAAGATGAGAGCACGGAAGCTCTCGAAACATGTTCCTAACAGGGAAAAAAGTATATCTTGAGGTAAATTTTTATAAATATTAAATGTAATACATACATAATATATATTTGGAAACTTCAAAAATATAAAAATGAATATAGACTATAGACATATTTAATTTACACACGCGCACAGATACACACACACAGAATTTAATAATCGGTGTGTTCGATAAAAAAAGTCACAGTCGGGATACTTGTTTGACACGCACAGGAGTAACAAACAAATGATATCTATATCACTTACCCATTTTATTTATCTTACCCAATCAATATGTTAGAGATTAAGAGTGAGATATGTATCATTTACCTTTTCATTCGTTTATGATTTTTTGATATTTCTTGAATATTTTAACCAACATTTTTGTTAGTGAAATGGTACAACATTTTTGTTTGTGCATCGTATAAAAATATCGGAAGAATATCTGTCGATCACTTAGTTTCATAAATGTTATGAATATCTTTGTTCATGTCTTAAATAGTTTTTAACGTATAGTTGGAACATGATATAGTCAATACGCTTAAATTTATTTAGTCATTAATCGGCATCATCCAACCTATAATTTATTCCTGTAGTGGTAGAATTTATTTAATATCTAGTTTGTTACGACGACTCCATTTTTCATTATCTAAATATAGTTTACGATTTAATAAAAACTGATAATACGAGACTGTTATCAATTTCAAACAGATTCATTTTCATGGGTTTAGAAGAAAATTATACTGATTGTTCTACTTCGGGAGAAAAATATTTATTTTGTAGTAAAGGCTAGACAAGGCTATGATAATTCCTAGTGTTGTTTCTTTTGTGCAGCTAAAATTAAATTAAACGTTTAAAAACTTATAATAAATAATTACTTGTGTATCATATTAAGGCTTTGCGAAACCTAACACCGTGTTATACTTTACTGATTGCTCAAATAATTACAATATAGATAATTATTCCAAACATAAAATTGAAAACAACGTTAGCTTTCTTGCTAGAAATAAATCTGTTTCAAAATTCCTTTATTAACACACACACATAGCTGCGAAAAAACTGTTAGTAAAATATTTCTGCGCCAAGTAAGTCAGGCAACCTGCGTCATGTAGCGGCATTCTGTCATAGCTTGTGGCGAGTACCGGAACTTGTAACTGCGCAACTACTCTCTACGAGTTAGCCGAAAAGTACTAGATTTTTTAATGTAATAAGGTGCCATTTATTATTATCTGTTGGACAAATATGAAATTAAAGATTTGTATAGAAGTGTCTTTGTTTATTTCTAATTATAATCAAACTTGTAATTAGTGCGGTCAACTGGTGTCAGTTATTTTGTGTCCACTGTACAACAGGACGATCCGTGCAACCTTCGTAATAATAAACAACAATACTCTAAAATATAGATGTTTCAATCATTATAGATTTTCAGTCTTTTAAATACTGGTTATAACTTGTATACAAAAATATTAAATAATCGACTGAATGTTATAATAGAAGCTCTCATATTGGAGAATCAGAACGGTTTTATGAAAAGTCATGCATTGCTCAAACTCATATAGCCTGTCTTCGATTTGGAAAAGGCTTTTGATAGGATAAAACGAGATAAACTCTGGTAAATATGAAATAAAAAGGGATTTAATATATTTTATTTAAATAATCAATAATCAAAATAATCAAATAAGCAAATAAATAAACATTTGATAGACGCATTGAAGAATTTGTACAATGAAATACAGATAAATGTTGTATTGGGATACGGACGTGTCTCACGAAGACTTTTAATTAATGGAGGGCCTATACAGGGGTGAACGTTACCCCCTCTCCGTATTGTTTAATATATATTTTGATAAACTGTTTAGAATACTTAATGACGGGATTCCTTCTGACATCAAGTTAAATAACTGTACTGCATTAAACATGCTGCTTTTTGCAGATGATATGGCTGTAATCCAGGCTAAGATTACACTGCACTGCAGACTGCAGAAACTGCAGAAACGTTTACATGGTCTCCAACAGATAAGTAAAGAACATAAATTATAAATTTCAACTTCGAAAACAAAGAGTATGTCTTTTTGTAGAAAATACTCTATTCGATCTAAAAAAAATGTTAAATTACTAGCTCATAGAGCAGGTCTCTATATTCAGTTACCATAGTTGTAGTCTTTATAATAGAGGTAGTGACGATCTCAATAATAAACTAGGCAGGTTCCAAACTATATGTGGAGTACTTGAGTAGGACATTGAAAAGGAAAGCTATACAAGAGACGTGTACCTATTTTATAAGACAATGGCAGTACCAGCACTGCTGTATGGATGCGAGACCTCGACTGTAAAGAGGGACTGGTGCTAATTACAGGCTGTAGAAATGAGCTATTTGAGATCGGTTTCTTATACGCGACTCGATAATATAAGAAACGAGTACACTAAACAAGAACTTGATACAGTTTCCTTAAATAAACTAATTCAGAATTATAGAAATTGATGGAAACAACATCTAGAAAGAATGGACAATACCCGCTTTCCGAAGTTGTCGTATGGGGATGAGCCGGTTGGAAGAACATCTGTAGGCAGGCCAGTCACAAGGTGGAGGGAGTCATGACGTCGAAACAGGAGAAATCCTATCCATTAAGTGATGATGATGATGATGATGATGATGCGATTTTTGAATACGATGAGGATAAAGAAATTTAAATGCACAAATTTACGCAAGTCAGAGTCATTGTATGCAATTTGTTGTCAT
>JAWRYS010001276.1:0-80000 GCA_034769895.1 Magicicada septendecula | reverse complement strand
GCAGTGTTGTTGGATCAAGCGCAGATAACTCCACACTCGCCTCATCTGCTCAAGTGTTTATGATCCAAACTATTTTATCATCCAGAAAAGAAGTTGTTCATATTCTCCCTGTATCAAAAATAACAGCTGACAGTTTGCATAGTATCATTTCAAAAGTTATTGTTGGTTTGGACTCTATAGGTTTATTTGTTTTGGCAGTGGTTACTGATAATAATGCTGTCAATAGCAAGGCAATGTCAAAATTTTCAAGTCCGCCCGAACTTAAGATCCAGTATTGTAATCCCGCATCTCCTGATAAGCCCCTTTTCTATCTTATTGACTCCGTGCATTTATTTAAATGTGTCAGGAACAATTGGCTCAACCAGAAAACAAATGACAGGGAATTCGTTTTTCCTGACTTTGATGATTTTTCTAAAGAGAATGTTGCCTCTTTCAAGACAATAAGGGATTTGTTTGAGATTGAAGGGGGTAAACTTATGAAATATGGGTATGGGTTAACAGTTAAAGCTCTTTGGCCTACAAGTTTTGAAAGGCAAAATGTAAAATTTGTATGTCAGCTGTTCAATGACAATATAGCAAACAGTGTTCAGTGTTCTAGGAGAGAAATACAATCTAGTATCTTATGTAAGTACTGCTCAATTTCTGAAAATAATAACTACTTGGTGGCATATTGTAAATGTAAAGACACCCTTTAAAGGTGTAAGGTACAACAATAAATTCCAGGAACCACTCACTGATAAAAGTGATGATGAGAGGAAGGCCTTTCTAATTAAATTTGTAGATTGGTTGGAACATTGGCATGGTTTAGGTCTGAACTATGGAAAACTGTCCAAGCAGACACACACAGCTCTTCTACACACAACTCGTTGTCTCCTAAAGTTGGTAGAGTTTTGTTCACAAGAACTGAAATGGTCGTATTTACTGCCTGGTAAGTTTCAAACTGATCCATTAGAAGCCAGGTTTGGACAATACAGACAGCTAGCAGGTGGTCAATATCACATTTCTGTAAGGCAAATCTTTGAAATTGAAAAGAAAATTAGAATATTGTCTACAATTGAATTGCCTATTTCTGATGGTAGGAAAATTGTAGTTAATGATTTTGTTGAGGACGAAATAATAATGGATCATGATTACTGCGCCACTGCTTCTTCACAGACATTCACAGGGGAACTCAATGTAACACAATCAGACTTAGATAGCACCTGTTCCGATGTGAGTATTTTAACCTACATTGGAGGTTATTGTTGTCATTCCCTTATGAAGAAATTAAATTGTGAGTGTTGTGCAGAATTTCTGTTACTTAATGATATTAATTTAAGGTGTGATCATCATAATTTGATTGACAGTCTTGATAGGGGTGGTTTGAAATATCCAACAGAAGTAGCTGTCAATTTAGTAACATATACTTATGTCATAGTAAGAAAAATGTTGGAACCAGAAAAGGAGAGAAAATTCTTGAGCTTAAATAATCATCATAAATATGTTACAGATGTTACAATGAGAATTATTCTGGCAGCTGATGAGTTCATAGAATTTAGTAATGAATGTAGAAATCACACTAAAGAATTTTTGTATCGTAACATTATTTGGAAGTGCACAAATATTTTATTGAATAACTACTGTAAAGCCAGAAATAATGCACATTCAATGAGTGGTGGTTCTACAAGAAAAACAATAATTTTCTCGAAGTAGGTGCTTATGCAAGGGCATATGTATGTGGACAGATACCCCCACTCACAGGTTCATAACTTGAGTAATATTAACGTATTCTTTTCAGTGTATTAATTTGGTGTGTTAGATATAAGATTTGCCTTGTTGAAAACTGTTACATATTTTTAATTCTGTAAATAATTATTATTATAAAGTATATCATTGGATGGCTGGTTGGGTAGGGTGTGGGTGGAACTCGACGTGCAACCACCTCCACGTGGTGAGTTCTGGGTCGTTTTGTTCTAGCAAAACGAGCGAAGAGTTGCGCAGTGAAAATTGCGAAATATTGGTAAATTTCTGTTTTTTCTAAGACGTTGCGCGAACGGAAAAAATTAGATTATTGATCAGAATTTAATTTATTTAGGTTATTTAAACCATAAAACAAGCATAAAAAACTAAAGCGTGTTTATTTTAAAAGTTTCAACTAACTTAAAAAATTTACAAAAATGTGATTTTTGCAATTTTTTCATAAATTTAAGTACGATGCGCGAACGGAAGATGTTAACCGATTTTAATTTTTTTATGCCGTTTTTCTTCTTATTACAATAGGCAACTTTTCCGCACTAAAGCGTTCCGAAAAAAAAATATTTATTTTTTTCGACCCAGTCTAGTGTATAATAAGTGTTCTCATCTGTCGCCGCCTGTTTAGAACGTTGACATGTTGAATGTATACACCTCCGTTCGCCTCCAAGTGATCACGTGACTTGCGTGTTGTGAGGCATTTGTAGAGGGGGTGTTGGATGAACACCTTATCGGACAGATTAGTTTGAACCTATTTCGTACAGAGTTATATGAAAAATAATACTTACTTTTTTTAAAGGCATCCGTAAGACGGAAGTCACTGAGTGACTTCCATGGCCGGCTCTACTTTTTTTTTTCGTATCGGCAATCTAAGGACCACATGCCAATTTCAATTCTTTACTCTTTGTTCTTTCCTTTTTTCGAATATTCCTTCATCTTCTCACTGTGTCTCTTCTTCCTGTCTTCAGTCCACTTTGAACCTGCGTTTTTCTCTCTCCTACCCTGGACTCCCTCCATTTTTAACGCTTTCGTCCGAAAAACGTCTCCTCAATTGCTTCTTCTCCATGTATATTACTTTTTTCTAAATCCTTTTGGACTTCTTTAATCCAGCTTGATGTTGATTTCTTCCCCCACAGATATTTGAAGATCTGCTTTGTCAACCTATTGTCGTCCATTCTATATAAATGTCCAAAAAATAATAGTCTTCTTTTTCTCATTGTTTCTGTTATATTTTCTATACTTTTATATATTTCGTCATTACTTCTTAATTTCCAACCTTCTGAAGTTTTTTGTGGGCCTAATATTTTCCTAATAATTCGTCTTTCCAGTATTTCTAGTTTGTCTAAATTATAATTCAATTTATGATTTTGAATGCTCATCACTACTTTTTTCACGGCACTTAATAATTATTATTTAATATCCACACCCCCACATACAACCAGTCACCTAAAAAAACCGTTACAAATTACCGACTACTTGACACATTCCGAATTCAAACCTCACTGAAGAAGGAGAATACAACTCCGAAACGGCGTTTGAGGGAATATCAACAAGTAAGTTTCACAAGTGAAAGTACCATTAAATAATTATAATTCAATGCTAGACATTCACTTGCATATAGGCATTCTGGCTTCACTATTGTACTCTAATGCCTTATTTTCGCATTTTTAGATATGCACTTTTTATTGTAAATATCTTTAGTTATTCCATATGCCCTTTCCATCTTATGAATCCTTTCTTCTATAGCAGATTTTTCCAAGCCATTCTCTTGAATTATCTCTCCTAGATAGGTACTTAAATTTTCGAACCCTCTCTATTCGACCAATATCTGTTACCAGGAATTTTGGTGCGTTTTTAACGTTTGTGAGAAATTTGGTTTATTCTGCAGAAATTCTTAAGCCTGTTCTACTAGCTATGTCCTCTAAAAAATTAACTTGTGTTACTGCAGATGTCAGATGTTCAGAAAGTATTGCAAACTCATCTGCGAATGCCAAACAGTTTATTTCAATACATTTGTTCCTTCTTCCCAACATGATTGGTGATATTTTGCATTCCTTTAATTTTTCATTCCAAATTCTCACTACTTTCTCCAGGACACAGTTAAAAAGAATTGGGAATAAACCATCACCCTGTCTTACTGGCTCTACTTTATAAAAATGAACTTTTAAAGAATTCAAATTTAGCTTCTAACATTAGTGTGGCATCACATTCACCGGTTTTGTCATTGTGACAGAAACGCAACGAAATAATTGTTCCCACTGTGTTCCAACGGATCCGCGTGGAAGCTGTCACAATCGACGACAATCGCAGTCATCAAGATGTCTTCACCAAGAGAAGATGTCTTGCTTTTAGCTATTGCTGTAAGGTCTTATTTAAAATGAAAGAAAAATAGGAGGTTCGGAGTACATCCATTAAATACTGTGCGTTTACGGGAAGGCCAATACCACACACTGATGAAGATTTAACATATGAGGAAGAGAAATTTTTCTCGTATTTCCGAGTGTAACATTATTTTCTGAACTATTGTCTATTGTGAAAGATGTTATTGTAAAGCAGGACACAAGGTTTAAATTGTCCATATCGGCAGAAGAACAATTAGCTGTTACTTTAAGGTAAGATATTGCATTATAATTTATTTATTTTTATATAATAACAAAAAATATATAAAAGAACATAATAAAAAGGGGTGAATCATATTAATTTACAATACAGTTCAAATTTCAAGTAAATTGAAATAAAGGTAACGAAAAAAACTAAATAAGTCTGATAAGCATTACCACTTACTTTTTTAATTTTTACTGTTGTTAATAACATTATTACAACCATTCAAGACATATTTATATTTATCGAATATTTCTGATTATAGTACCAAGCCACGTATTTGATAATCAAATTAGTAATGTATAACTTACCGTCTGTGACTTACAGGAATGTATTTTCATTTATAATTTACATGTTTCGGGACCTTGTCCCATCATCAGAATTTTAAAATCGTTATCTTATCCCATCGTGCGATGGCATAATCGTCGAATATTTCCAAAAATATTAATACATTAAAAAAAAATACATATATACAAATAGCGCGCACAACGGTTTCGAGTGTACACAGTACGGCGACAGACCGCGCACTGGTTCATATCTGCCTAGTATCATAGCAGATGCCGCAAAGTAGTATCATACAGGAGGTTTGATTTAAAATGCAGCTGATCATTCAAAATATGTGGCTTGGTATCGGCATTATTGTATGCTTTATATATTTCGAATTCTTCGAGGGCGTTCATATGACGCCCTTTATTGCAAATGTGAAGGGGTTTTAAGTTAGTATTAAAGCCAGTGTAGTTGTGATTCTCCGTGATAAGATGCTTAGCAAATTTAGATCTGATGTTTTCTACGTTGTGAAAGTATGTAAGTGGCTTGTGTTCAGCGAATCTTTTTAGAAAATTTCGGCCCGTTTGGCCCACATAGAAGGCACTACAATCATCACATACCAATTTATAAATCCCTGTTTTAGTTTCAAGGGCTGTTGGTTCACGAACACGAAGATTATTTAAAATGTTGTTTGTAGTTTTATACGTGATAATAATATTATTAGTCTTATTTAAAATAGAAGTTAGAATTCTAGGCATAAAGGCCGTGTATGGCGTTGAGATGTATTTATATGTATGGTCCTATATGTTATATCTATTTTGAGGATACTATTTATTATTGTTTCTTTGTAACCATTTGTGATTGCATGTGTTTAATGGTATTCAGTTCATCATAGTAGTCCTCATTACTGACGGGCAATGACAGAAGGCAGTTAATCATGCTGTGGAAAGCGGCCATTTTTTGGGACAGTGGATGATAAGATGTGGCATGTATAACAGTATCAGTTGCTGTAGGTTTCCTGTAAGTATTAAACTGCAATTTATTATTGTTCCTAGTGACAGTAAAATCCAGAAAATTTAATTTCCCATTGTCCTCGTTCTCCAGCGTAAACTGTATATTACTATTAATACTGTTCAAATATTTGTGTAACTGGTCTATTTGTCGATGTGTGCCTTTATAAATTAAAAAGGTATCGTCAACATATCGGCCATAAAAAATTATGTTATCATTATATTTATTATTGGTAAAAATGAAAGAATTTTCGAAATGATTTAGATATATATCAGCAAGAAGGCCAGAAAGTGGAGAACCCATTGCTACACCGTCATGCTGGGTAAAAAATTGTTTATCATGAGTGAAATAATTCTGGTCAAGAACCAACTTCAAAAGGTCCATCAATTCATTTGTACTATCGATATCTAACTTATTAGTGTTGACAAGGTTACTTCTTAATATTCGTAATGTATCAGCGACCGGTATGTTCGTGTACAAGTTAACAATATCAAAAGAAGCCAGTTTGTGTTGAGGTTCAATCATTAAATCCTTCACATTATTAACAAAATCAACATTATTGATTATGCTATGACTATTTGTTATGTTTATATTATGTTTTATTATATTTACCAATTTTTTAGAAGTTTTATATCCAGGAGCGGTAGTGAAGTTTACTAATGGTCTTATTGGAATACCATTCTTATGAAGTTTTGGTAAACCTGTCAATGTAGGTGCTTTTGAGTTAATGGGCTTTAATGATCTTCTGGTCTGTTCATCAAACAAATGTACACATTTATTTATGCCTTGATTTAAACATTTTACATATTGTTCAGTGGGATCTGAATTTAATTTTTTGATGTTATTATTTGCAATAAAGTCTTGTATCTTATCATTGTAATCATTAGTGTCCATAATGACAACCGTGTTGCCCTTATCTGCTTTGGTGATGAGAGCATGATTGTCTGATAGTTTGTGTTTTAACTTCGTTAAAATTTTTCGTTCTTTATTATATTTGTTATATGTATTTGGAATAGAGGAATAAATATTGGTATTATGATTCTTGATGGTATTATTGAATTTATTATTTATTAAAAACCGCGCCTCATCTTGACCATTCTTGTCTTCTATTGCTTTAACTACAGTTTCAGCACTTATAATTTCGGGAACGATGTGCTCACGGCTGAAGTTAGAATTATTCCTAGGTAGATTATACTTTAAGCCCTTGTTTAACAAGTTAGTTTCATCATTAGTTAATGTAATTGAAGTTAAGTTTTGTAAACGTGTATAAAATTTATGTTTGCAGTTAAAGTTGTTGGCTCTCGGTTGTTGTCTGTCTACTAACCTTTGGAATTTATTTAATTGTTTACTATGCATTTGGCGAATGACACGCTGTATGTCATTGTTTACAAAGTCAAGATAATGCTCTAGTAAGGTTGGGTGTACGTTATTGAGTAGTTGCAGATGTGTTCTATATAATTTTGAGTTAAGATAAGATTTCTTCCCGTATAATGATTTTATTTCTTCCTTAATCCTGTACACTTCTGCGTGTTTTTTAGTTTTCACATCAGCAAAAGATGAACATTTAGTCTTAATACGAGCATAATTTGCTATAATATTGTTTTTTAGATAGGTTTTATTAAATTTCATGTGTAAAATGGTTTTATGAAGTTGGGTTTTAACATTCTGGAAATCACGTACTATGTTTGCTCGACTAGCAATATTCATATTTATATTTATTGAATATTTCTGATTATAGTACCAAGCCACGTATTTGATAATCAAATTAGTAATGTATAACTTACCGTCTGTGACTTGCAGCAATGTATTTTCATTTAAAATTTACATGTTTCGGGACCTTGTTCCATCATCAAGATGATGATGTAAACTTCACTACCGCTCCTGGATATAAAACTTCTAAAAAATTGGTACATATAATAAAACATAATATAAACATAACAAATAGTCATAGCATAATCAATAATGTTGATTTTGTTAATAAAGTGAAGGATTTAATGATTGAACCTCAATACAAACTGGCTTCTTTTGATATTGTTAACTTGTACACAAACATACTGGTCGCCGATACATTACGAATATTAAGAAGTAACCTTGTCAACACTAATAAGTTGGATATCGATAGTATAAATGAATTGATGGACCTTTTGAAGTTGGTTCTTGACCAGAATTATTTCACTCATGATAAACAATTTTTTACCCAGCATGATGGTGTAGCAATGGGTTCTCCACTTTCTGGCCTTCTTGCTGATATATATCCAAACCATTTCGAAAATTCTTTCATTTTTACCAATAATAAATATAATGATAACATAATTTTTTATGGCCGATATGTTGACAATATCTTTTTAATTTATAAAGGCACACGTCGACAAATAGACCAGTTACACAAATATTTGAACAGTATTAATAGTAATATACAGTTTACGCTGGAGAACGAGGACAATGGGAAATTAAATTTTCTGGATTTTACTGTCACTAGGAACAATAATAAATTGCAGTTTAATATTTACAGGAAACCTACAGCAACTGATACTGTTATACATGCCACATCTTATCATCCACTGTCCCAAAAAATGGCCGCTTTCCACAGCATGATTAACCGCCTTCTGTCATTGCCCCTCAGTAATGAGGACTACTATGATGAACTGAATACCATTAAACACATGCAATCACAAATGGTTACAAAGAAACAATAATAAATAGTATCCTCAAAAGACATAAGAGACGAAAAACCATGGACATACATAGGGCACCTGTGGACCATACATATAAATACATCTCAACGCCATACACGGCCTTTATGCCTAGAATTCTAACTTCTATTTTAAATAAGACTAATAATATTATTATCACGTATAAAACTACAAACAACATTTTAAATAATCTTCGTGTTCGTGAACCAACAGCCCTTGAAACTAAAACAGGGATTTATAAATTGGTATGTGATGATTGTGATGCCTTCTATGTGGGCCAAACGGGCCGCAATTTTCTAAAAAGATTCGCTGAACACAAGCCACCTACATACTTTCACAACGTAGAAAACATCAGATCTAAATTTGCTAAGCATCTTATCACGGAGAATCACAACTACACTGGCTTTAATACTAACCTAAAACCCCTTCACATTTGCAATAAAGGGCGTTATATGAATGCCCTCGAAGAATTCGAAATATATAAAGCATACAATAATGCCGATACCAAGCCACATATTTTGAATGATCAGCTGCATTTTAAATCAAACATCCTGTACGATACTGCTTTGCGGCATCTGCTATGATACGAGGCAGATATGAACCAGTGCGCGGTCTGTCACTGTACGGTGTACACTCGAAACCGTTGTGCGCGCTATTTGTATATGTGTATTCTTATTTTGTTTTGTTTAAATGTGTTTTAATATTTTTGGAAATATTCGATGATTATGCCATCGCACGATGGGATAAGATAACGATTTTAAAATTCTGATGATGGGACAAGGTCCCGAAACATGTAAATTTTAAATGAAAATACATTGCTGTAAGTCACAGACGGTAAGTTATACATTACTAATTTGACATTCAAGACAGTTTGAAGCACTTATTATTTCAGAAACTTAAATAGAAGTTGACACAGGGATAAATATACTCATTTCAGAACAACAAACTGTACTTTATTGAAAATCGATGTTACTTCAAATTAATTTTTTACTTTTACTTAATAATATTAATTTTCAATTACTTCACTAATGACACTAAAAACATCAGAATTAGTGGCAGATTCAGAGGATGTTGGAGAGAGAATTTGATTTGGCTGTTGATGAGGTTGGCTGTGTTGTGATTGATGAAAAGAAGTTTGAGATGCATTAGGGTTGTGCTGAGTATTTGGCTGGTTATAGTAAGTGGGTAAGTATACTGACTGGATGGCTGGTTCAATTGAGGTAGACTGTTTGGGTAGTTGGGTGTTGTCTGGGTTGGTATGAAGTGGGCAGGTGCTGAAGGACATCAAAACAAGGCTTGTTGCATGATTTCGTTAAATTTAATTCTAACAAACAGCTTACTTTCAGTTGGAAGTTTTTTCATCATCGGCAAAAATGATAATAAAAAGTGTTTGTCTGCTTCCTCCTCCTTATCGGCCGGCTTAGCTGATGAAATGTGCTTTAGAACAGCTATTTCAAATGGTGATTGTTTATTCTTTCTTCCACGGTGGGGTGTATTTTCTGTTGGCACACCTACTTCCTCAGGCACTGTTAGCTCTACATTTTCCTCTCTTGCCTTGGCTCCGTTGTCATGTAGGTTGGTGGTTGACCTGTAAAAATACATGGCCTTTTAACATGAACACACAGTAATTGAAAGTGCATTTGTGAAAACTGGAATTGACATATACGTAATGTCCAACCTAACGACATGAATTAGGCCTAATACATTCTTACACACTTAGGACTAAGTTACATAGAATAATTAATTGACCAAACAAAGCGATGTCCTGTTTTAACTCAGCCGTTTGGCATTTTGACTGTGTGTTTGTTTGTGTGTCTCACATGTCTGTAACATTAGTGACTGCAAGATGCTTACCCTCTGTGCTTCGGCCGAATCACCAAGAAACATTACCTGGTCAAATTAAACGTATCTTTTTCTCTTCTGTTGGCCACTTCCGCTGGGCATTTTTTGACTTCTAAGTTCCCTAGCAAAGGCATCTCTAAGATTCCTCCATTTCTTCTGCATTTCTTTCACTGAAACAGGTACAACAGTTTAAGGAGCATAAAATTATTTTAAAAAACTCTGGTTTTGATTTACTTTGCTCATTTAATTTATATTACATTTCTTTTGCTTTCAGGTTCCTTGCTACTGGAAACTCTTTCACTAGCCTCTCTTTTGAATATTGAATTGGTAGATCCACGATTGGTGGAATTGTGCGGGAAACATGCAGAGCAATATGGGAAAACCTGAAAAGTAAGGTCATGAAACTACCTACAACAGAAGAGTGGAGGAAAAAAGAGAATGAATTTAAAACCCGAGCAAACTTCCCGAACTGTATTGGGGCCCTGTTATGGGAAGCATATAAGAATCCATAACCCACACGACAGTGGGTCACAATTTTACAACTACAAACATTTCTTCTCGATTGTTTTGTTGGCATTAGTTGATGCTAACTATTGCTTTACTGCTATTGATGTTGGCCAATATGGGAAATCATGTTATTCGAACATTTTTAGGCTTTCTACGATGTACAAAATGTTGGTGGACGGAACACTGAATGTTCCAAGCAGTAAACCATTGCCTGATTACGAGGACAGTACACCCATCCCTCATGTTATTGTTGCCGACAAAGCCTTTGCTATGACCAAGCATGTCATAAGGCCATATGCCAGAAAAAACCTGGACGTTAAAAAACGGGTGGTCAACTATAGGCTTTCAAGAGCACGCCGATTTGTGGAATGCTCTTTTGGTATACTGGCAAATAAGTATTTCACACATCCATACAATTAGAACCTGATTTTGTAGAAGATATTGTATTAGCTAGCTGTGCTTTACACAATTTTGTTCAGGTCAGAGATGGGTACCTATTTGAAGATACTCTAACTTGTCCTTTGGAAGACATACCAATTGTGGGTATGGGAGGAACATCTACTGCCTCAAAAACAAACAGATGTGTTTGCCGACTATTTCACCTCACCAGTAGGATGTGTTCCATGGCAATATAATGTGATTTAAAACAAGGTATCTATATCATAGTGGACACTGCTATAAAATATGTGCATTTACGTTAAATTACTGTACAGTTTTGTTTTGTTTTTTTCTTAAGCGTTTTTTTAGCGCAAGTACTGTTATTAAGATGACAGCAAACGAATATGGATAAATTCAGTTACGAAAGATATTGTCATGAAACGTACAACGTAACTAGACTAAAATATTGTTTAAAACTTAACAACTTACATTTCTCTATTTTTGCTAGCGTCATAGGCAGTACTATTCTGTTTTCACGATCATGACGATTAATAACTAAATTATTGTTTTAGTAACTGTCATTATTTGTTCTATGTTTAATAAATAGTTTGACACTCACCTTCTTTGTTCTTTTCTTCTGGGGATAATTGTTCCCAGTTGTCAACCATAACCTGGCCAATCTCTATCCACAGTTTGCATTTAAAGTCTCTGTTGCTGTAGTCTTTGCTGCTCATCTGCCACAGCGCCGGACGAAGACTTATTTCATTAATAAATTTTTCTGTGTCGAACATTATATACACAAAAGCTTCCGCATCACAAGCAAACACACTACAATGGTCTGAGGTCTATCACTGAAACATGTGCTCAAAAGGAGGTAGCCTTTGACAAGATTCTGCGGGGAGGTCCACGGAGCTGTTAACCGACTAATCTGGCGACGTGGTGGGGGCACTGGAGGGGCGAGCAAAGGTGCGTCCCATCACATCTATTAATCGTACGGGCAGACGCTGCTTGTGTGATACATTCGCTTTCTGGGCTGACAAGCGTCTGCCCGTATGATTAATAGATGGGATGGGATGCGGCTGCGCTCTATCCGAGTCTTTGTAGACTTGACGATAAACCTGTAACTTATTTTCGGTTTGTTTAGCTGTGTGCGGTGTTCCTACGTGTGTTCTCTCGTAAGCAGAAATACTTACAATATTTTATGTAATCGTTCAGCGCTACAGAATGCGAATGTTTCATACTTTTGTCTGGCATAACCTCAGTAACAGCGTGTTACTTGAAGTTTGAGGATTACTAATAACTGTCTTCACACATCTGTTCCAAATTACACACTTATCTAAATCACAAGTTAAATTAATCACACAGAATCTGGCCATGGTTGGATTGTACTTAATTAAGCTCTGTTCAATTGCTATTACAATTATTAGTACAGATAGCGAATAATTATTTGTTTTAAATAAAAACAAATGTGGAGGCCAAATTATGCACATAAGGTGATAAAAATACTTTACTGTATTAAATGTACAATTTATTGGTTTTACAGAAAATACACATGAATGGAGTTATACTCAGACTGCATTATCAAATATATGTTCTTTATATCATTATATATATCGTTCTTTATAACATATTTTAAAACTTTTGATATTAATATTTTCAATTATACGTTTTAAGCACCTAAATTTTTTACCTTTTACTGAGTAAAAATTAAACGAATTCATGTAGTATTCATGTAGAAGGACATAATCCTTCCTTCTTCACTTCGATACACTGTAAATTTCAGTTATACACAAACAGTTTCATGATTTTGTGTTGTCATCACACAGGCTCACAGTTAACATGCAAAGTCAGTCTGAATATTACTATATACACATGAATATAGTACACAACACAAGTACTTCATACTATACTTACAATATAAAAAGCAATCATGGGGAAAAGAATGGGTTCATCTCTTAAACATTCAAATACCTATAGCTGGTCTTGGCAAGTAGGTAGCATGCATAAGAGAGTAACTCTTCACAGTTATGGAACAGTGGTGATATTTCAGTTTGACACATTCAGCACTCTGCTGTCTGTAACTAAATTGTAAAATAATTGTATAATTGTGCTCTAAGTATAGACAGCATAGTGATTTCTGAAACCACTTATTTCAGACTTATGGTATGCTATACACGACAGCAAATTTAGAAACACATTAAAGCTTGAAGGTTTTCATCCTAGAAGTTACACAAATATGTTTTGATGTCTGCTGTTGAATGACATGGTTTCTAAGTCCAGCATTTTTATCGTCATATAACTAAGCAGTGTTACATGTGATAACTGTTATCAAAAGTGTTTGTATTACATTTTTTTTTGTTTACTTTTATACTTGTCTATAACTGCAACTGAAATTTAAAATTTTTATGATTTTCCATTCTGAATTAGAGTTATAGCAGATAAATTCAGTATTCCTGCTGACACACTTAACAACTGTTTATAAAAATCAGTACATGTACCAAAATCAGCTGAGCCCGCCAGGTGGCACGGTGTGTCGGTGTCACGGTCGGTCAGGCACTTGCCCCTCCAGTGCCCCCACCACGTCGCCAGATTAGTTGGTTAACAGCTCTGTGGACCTCCCCGCAGAATCTTGTGTAGCCTTTGTGGAGGTAGCTGGGGTGGGGGTAACGACAATTAGCGACACGAACGGTGTATGTGACTGTAATCTGTAATGTACATGGAAGCAGGAACTTTTATATGAAATATTAAAGGGCATAAACTGTCTAATTTTTTGCATGTGTGTTGTGTATTACTGACCATAAAAGAGTTTATAAAAATATGGTAATGGACCTCAGTTCCTTACAATATATGTAATAAATATGATACAAGATTAATTATTTCTGCATAAGTATTGACATAATTTGATTTATTCTATTTGATTTTTTCTTATCTATTTTTAATCTTTATTATTTTTTAGAAATTGTAGAACCTTCTGCAATGACAACTGCAGCATTTGTCAAAGAGTGTGACAACCTGTTCGACTCTTTCAATGGCTGCATCAAAAACAAGTCAGGAAAACCTCTTCGGTCTCCACTTAGTGATGACAGCGTACACATGGCATTTTGGCAGCAGGCTGTACACTTCGTCAACTCGTGGCACTTCCAGAGGCCAGATCGGCGGACATTTAGGCCACCTTCACAGGAAGGCTGGCTGACAACCATAAATGCAGTAATGCAATTATGGAAGTCAGTCAGGGAAGAATGTGAAGACATTCGATTTTTATCAGTCAGATGTCTGAATCAAGATCCACTGGAGAATGTTTTTGGTTCTGTTCAAGAGAACTGTGGAGCCAATAATAATCCTACTGTGCCACAGTTTGTTGATGCTCTTAAGACCTGCATCATCAATGGGCTTGCATTTCAGAATCTTAAAAATGCTAACTGCCTGGATGATGATGCAGATCTTTTAAGTAATCTTCAAACTTTCCTTGGTTCTGACATTCTGACTGATAAACGCAGTGCATTTACTCCATACACTGCTGACACCAATTCTGTTACTTGTGACAAAGAGCCTGACGTCTCATTTAATGTGAATCGGTTGCCCACAGCGTATGTAAGTGGATTTCCTGCCAGAAAACGTTTAGGCAATAGTACATGTGACGACTGCAGAGCAGGTCTCTGCTCCAATGACACAAATAAACTTTCTCATCTGGGTATTCTATTCAGAGAGTACACTGAGGGCACAGAAACACGGCTTACATATCCATCAGAAAATTTGGTTACCTGTGTTTCTCAATGTGCTAACGTTGTGGATGAAATACTGGATGAGAAATGCTATTTGGACAAGTTGACAGAAGCCGTCATGTGTGCAATTACACAAAAAGTTAGTTTCACATGGCTAATGAACTGCTGTGAAGTCCATTATGAAACAAACTTACAACATTTTTTAAAAGTTATATTTAAAACATGTGTTAGGTGGTGGGTTACAAGAAGAAATAATGAAATGAACAACAAATAAATTTGTACATGTTTTAAATATTTATATTAATTTTATATGAAATTTAATTAACGTAATATATTCATTAATGGAAAGATGGTATCTGCAACAAATGATATGCTGTACTTTTTAATGTGGGTATTAAATTCTGAGAGTACAGAGTCTAACGTATCCATCAAAAAATTTAGTCACGTGTGTTGCTCAGTATTCAGGTTTGTGGATAAAATACTTGATACAGACATGTAAAAACATTTGTAGACTCCTATAAAATATGTATAGTCTCATGGTGCAGACATAAAAACAATTGTTTAGCTGAAACAAAAAGGTATGTTAAAAATCACTAAATAATTGACCAATAATTTATTATGACAATGTATTGCTTTGGTGTAAGGATGGTCTCTGCTCTGTAAGGATTAGTGTTGTTCAGTGTATTAATCTTGTGAATGAAGTACTTTATGTCAGTATATCAATTTAATTGATTATCAGAATTGACAAATGTACTATTCAGGAACAATTTAGGTTTTAAATTCATATTGGGCTTCTATGCAGTTCATTAATCTAAAGGTTTTCTGGGTCTTTTGCCAATAAACAATAAACTTCTTAGTCTGATGATTTCTGTATTTCAAAATAATGTTTATGTTAATATATATGTGTATGATTTCAAATTGTCTGTAGTGTTTAGCTGTTAGGTCTTGTACATATTGTGCAGTGTTTATAGATTTGTGTTGAGTTTTGCATATAAGTGATAGAACTGAAATTTAAATGTATTGTGTTATGTCATGTTTTGTGAATTTTAATTGATTAAGTTTTTTGATGATAAACTTCAAGTCTGTTCATTTGTATGATATTTCAAAATAATGTTTGGGTTTATATATTTGTATTATTTCAAATTGTTCTGTAGTGATTAGCTGTTAGGTCTTGTACATAATGTGAAGTGTTTGTAGATTTGTTTGACTTTTGTATGTAACTAGTAGAACTGGAATTTGAATTATTATGTGTTATGTAATATTTTATAAATATGCTTAGTTAATTCTACTCACTGTATGTATTTTTGTAATTTAAAATGTTTTTGAGTAAAAATAAAAAAAATTACATAAATTTGTTTTTTCTTGATTTTTTTTACCTAAGTGTTTATCAACTATTTGTGACCTTATGTCAATAAAATGCATAGTGGTTTTCAAAAACAATCGATTAATATCCTTGAAACCAAAGGCAATTAAAGTGTATTTTCATTAAAGCACAGTAAAGACATTTTCAATTATTTGTAAACAAGTGTGTTTATTAAAAGATAAATTTTTATGAACGTTTTATACACAGAATGTTTTGTGATGCCACATGTACTTAAACATTGTAAAAACCTAATTACTTTGTTGATGTAACTAGTACAATTAATGGTTTATAAATGTAAGTTTTCTAATATTTTTATTTCACTTTATGCATTTGCTTACTAAATTTTGATTAAAGTGTTTTCAGTTTTTAGACATTTTACATGTCTACCTTTAAACATTGTAATTATTTTTTTTTTAAACATTTTTCTGTAATTACAATGACATGAAAATATGCCTGATGAAAATGTAAACATTTAAGAGTAATTTCAAATAAAGCGTAGCAGCATTTCCTTTTTTAGATTTCCCGCCTATGCAGCAGAGATAATACAGTATACTGGAGTCACGTGACCATACTGCATTATCATTTAGCTCCACTTAGTTGACAGCCCAGCCACCACGAGCGCTAGAAACTTCAGTCAAAATTTTAACATGGCTTTCCTCTCTCTATATATTCGTACTCTGTGCTGGCTCCGTTTGATAGTATGGGTTGCGGTTCTGTCGTTGCGGATGAAAACCGCAACCTGCTGCACTTGAAAATCTGCCGCAACGACAGAACCGGTGAGTGTGACTGCACCCAATTTAATTCAATGCGTTATATACATTTTTCTTGTCTTTGCGTTTCTGTCGCAACGACAAAACCGGTGAAAATGACGCTACTCTTAGGCAATATTTTGATATTTCCATTTTGTTACTGTTTTGAACCGTATTACGAAAAATTAATTTATATTATTTAATTAAATGGAGCGGAAGGACACATAATGTTGGAAGCTTTATTAAGCAAAACCCATGAAATCAACTATACATACTGGACACAGTTGTGAATCAGCCTGTTTGATGTAATGTAAAAAAGTTGTTAAATTTTTCTGAGCTCTCTAAAAGTATCCAATAAAGAAAAAAAACGTTTTTGGATCTTTGGGGTTTCAGTACGGCAATTACAATTCATTCTGTGAAAATGTGTAGGCAACACTATAGAGCTCTAGCAACAGGATTAAAGAAAAAATGAAGAATTTATTTATTTTTGTGTTTGATTGTAGTGTATAAGAAATGTGGGAAGTTGAAATAACAAGTACAGTTGATAACAGAAGTAAATATATAATATCATATGCTATGTATAATAAACATATATTTGTTATGTTATATTTAATATACAAATTCTATATTAAATGTATTGTGTGAACAAACATGTATAGATGGCACTGCTCAGTTGCACAAGTGAGTATGTATGAGGAAGTGTCAGGGTTGAGCTATACTCCAGTACGCCAAAATGGCGATGGCGGACTCGAAGGCTCCGCTTCGGTCAGTGAAGCGGGTACAGTTTGGTATATTATCACCAGATGAAATTGTAAGTGTATTTAATTTAAACTGTAATGTATATATTATTATAATTTATATAAATTCTTTACTTTTTAAGGGTTGAAAGTTTGTAATTTGAGTATGTGTGTATGGACAGACAAATCAGCCTGGGTAAAACCCAAAACTATGTTCATTATATTTTATGGTGAATAATAATAATTTTATGATAAATGAGGCTTCAAACGTGTTACAAGATGTAAAATAGCGTAAATGTGTGTTAGCGTTATTTACCTGCTAGCGTAATTGCGATTTATATAAATGGGTCTGTTCTGGTTTTGATGTTAAACGTCTTGACTAAAGGCAAAGCAGTTTATCAACAAATGGGACTAATTTTATGCTTGAGTATTAGTAAACTGAATATGACAATTATAATTTTTTGTTTCCACAAAGTATCTGTAGAAATTAAGGTATTAATGAATTGCCATATCTGTATTGTCATTTGTGGCAGAATATTCAAGGTAAACTGCGTACATATATACGAAATTATCAGTTTGGGATAGTTCGATAAGGCTTAGTAGGGTGATGTAGCATGGTCCAATGATGCCTTTTAATATGCAATTAAAGTTTTTTAAAAAATGGATTTGATAAGTTTTTGTTAATAAATAATTACACGTCTTAAGTATTGTTTGTTCCATAAATAAATAAGATTTCATTATTTTGCCTAGTCGTACGTCATAGCAATAAATTTACAAAAGACCATTAAAACTTCAATTCTGAATAGATAGGTTAGTTTTCATGAAAACCACATAGTTTTATTCACTCATGAACAAATAAGCGTAGGAATGTTGATGTATTCAGCAATAAACTAACAGTGATTTTGTTTTAATTCTGTTATGATTTTTTGTATATATTAATACACCAGAATCATGATAAGTTGACATTATTTGGGACCAATTTCAGATTTTCAGTATGCGGATTCCAGCAACTGAATAGTGGAAAATAAATATTAAAGAACTATCGTGTAAGAGAAATGAAACTCTGAAGTCCAGTAACCATAAAACGTTTATTTTGAATACTAAATTAAATTAGCCTGCATAAAAAAATTAGTATGCATTCGAGTACTGTGTTACAAATTCTTAACTGTGTTATCCAATAGTATTTCAGTTTTTGTTTTGGTTATGGTTGCAACCTTTTGGTAGATATAGTATAATTTACTATGTGTTTGAATTACAATGGATCAGATTATCACAAGATTCCATTCGTATTTGTTTCAGTTGCATTAGTATAATTAAATTAGCCTGCATACAAAAATTAGTACGCATTCGAGTACTGTGTTACAAATTCTTAACTATGTTATCCAATAGTATGTCAGTTTTTGTTTTGGTTATGGTTGCACCTTTTGGTAGATATAGTATAATTTACTATGTGTTTGAATTACAATGGACCAGAGTATCACAAGATTTCATTCCTATTTGTTTCAGTTGCATTAGTATACTAAGGTTTATTAATAGAATAGGAAATGAAAATAAATTATGTTGTATGGCCAGAATGATGAATTATGGACAGCTGTGTTCTATGCATGTGTGTAATCACACGTGCGCGTGCACACAACATAAGTCACAATATAACCAGAATGTGTTATTTGTGTAGCGTCGTATGTCAGTCACCGAAGGGGGCATACGCTTCCCGGAAACTATGGAAGGTGGGCGCCCGAAGTTGGGTGGATTGATGGACCCTCGGCAAGGTGTCATAGACAGACATTCGAGATGCCAGACATGTGCAGGTGACGGAGGATGTATTTGTTTACTAGATGCTATTTTTAGACATAACAAGTAATGTAAAATATAAAATGTTAATGAAAATAATAATTGTATTAACATACTTGTATACAATACAGAATAAAAATCAGTGTTATTATAATGGTGAATTATATTTGGTTTTTGAAGTTAAGGTTATTTTGTAACATATTTTAGTGTACCATAAAAGCCTATAGTACAGTGGGTTACAGCAGAAGAGCTGAATTCTTTTTTATAAAAAATGTGGTTTACCTTTTTTTGTTACAGGACTCATACAATTAAGAGACTATTTATCGTGAAGAGAATTATAATAAATTGTAAAAAAATTATTGGTTTAAGTTTTGTATTGTTTATTATAGATAGCCTATATGAGATTAGATATATATATATTGTAACGTTCCGCTTTTTCGTGAGGTATTGTAGATTTTTATGATATACCTTAAGTAGTATGCGTCACTTTTGAATTATACTAACTGACGTTTTAAAAGGTATAAATAAAGGATTTTGTTTATCTTGTTTTACTCAATCTAAAAGAAATCGAGAGTGTGTGATTTGTGGTCAAGGAGGTAATTTGTTCAGCCTTATGCAGAAGAGAGAGTAAGTATCATTATTGCCCCTCAGTTGTGACGATTTCTTCTGTATGTTGTGCTGAAATTTTCATTAACTACCCACTACCATAAATTATAACACGTTATAATTCAATATTAATTTTCAATAATATTGCTTTATTGATTATTGACTTTTGTCTCCTGCCACCAAAATATAGGTATCACAATTAATCTTTAAAAAAAAACATCATCTCGACTTTACCGAGTAAACATAGATCTGTCTAAGGAACAAAACATATATGTTGTTATTTACCCAATATTACGCTATAATAAAATACATCAGTTATTACATAATTCTTAGTAATTCCCCAGGGTTCAGGGTGAATTCTTTGTGTTATGAGAGTGTCAGAAATGGATAATTGCTACGCTTTACAAATATCAAAAATTAATAAATAATTTTGTTTATTTTTCAAGTCTTACGTAGTTTCCGGAATTGCCGTAAGAGAGCAGCATGTATTTGTTTACTTTGAAAGAAACGTATGATAAAATGAATATTTTTTGTTCTATTTCACTGTTAAAAACGAGTTTTCTTCTGGACTTATTACGAAAAAATGTTTATATTACCTCGCTCCGTGTTGTCCTTACTGGATTGAAGTTTTATTCTGTGATGAGGTACGTCTTGCGTTATTATTTCCTTTTCGTTTGGAATATTTTCTAATTGTCTGCTGGAAGTAGGCCGAACTATCTTGGATCCTCAGAATGTTTTCATCTACTGGTTTTTAATGTATATCACCATTTAAATTGGATTCCTCAGGTATAATTAGTTAGTATTCACTTTGTTTATTACTCTTGCGTGAATTTCGCCTCCTCCAACGTCCAAAAAAGGTTATTTTTTATAATTCTTGTCGCATCGTTTCTTCAACTCTCCGGTTTAGTTCAAAATTTTTACTTATTTTTTAACAATACTTGTTATTTTCCATCACTCTTAGTAACACATAGTATTTTTATTATGTAGGCAGTTTGTGATTATTATAAATTTATATTTTATTTATGGAAAAATAATTCCCTTCCATTCCGGTTTCTTTACTAATTTAATTTACATAATATGTTTTAGTTAATTTTTTTTTATGACATTGTATATAAATATTTTATCATTTTATTATCCTTAAATAAATTTATATATTATTTATTTAGTCTCGAATAGTGTTCATACCCGGTACTACTTCCTGTTGTCATTTCCTTCATAGGATTATTTTAATTTTATATTATCTTTGGTAATTAAAGTTTTATGTCTTTTAAAATTAACCCTGGGTTTTCTTACAATCTAACACAATTATTTGAAACAATATAATATTAACTTGGGTATAACAAATTGTGGTTCATACAATATAAATTACAATAAATAAATAAAATTACAAAAATCAATTAGTATTATTACATACTACTTCCATAGTTTTATCCTCTCCAAAACATACAGCACAGTTTAGTAATACATTAATTTCACTTTGGTTTTTCACCTCAATGGGTACACTAGAACTCACTTCGCACTATATACCACTCGAATTGTTTATTATGTTGAGTGATATAATTAAATTTTGAGCGAGCTTTAGTTCTACCCATTTCTGACTTTTATTCTCATGATTTACTTTATTGGGACCGGGTTATGTACCGTTACATAAAGCCCCCCCCACTAGAACAAATTTATTTTAGTTCAACTCGTTGATAGAAATAAATTGTTGATTTGTTCAAGTCTCCTAATGGTCTTGACTTTGTTTTCATAATAGTGTTTTATTTCTGACTGATTATACACTCTGGTAATTCACACTGGTGGTAATTGCTATTTTCTTACTTTACTCTCTCTCTCTTGGAGGCAAATTCATCAATTATTTCTCGGGGTTAGTGGTACTTCCACATTTTATTTGATAAGGACTGGTCATACTAATTATATTAAACTTGTTTTAACCCTCATTTCTATTTACTTTTATATACTCGCTTTATCAATTAAGCTTCTGTCTGCTATCTTCCTTCTATTTTTTCTTCATCTATACTTCTGGAATCTAATATCAATCTTTTCAGCTATTTTATAATTATTATCCCTTAAATATTCAATTTCCCTAACATTTTTCCCTATCTTGTGCGGTGGTTCCAGTCGGGTGGCCACTCTGGGTCCATACACCGCTGTCTATCCTTACACCTTCTGAGACCAGGGGAACATCATCCCTGCTCATAAAAATTATTGCCGGAACATTTCTACGGTCAATACATAAAAATAAAAAATTTAGAAGTAGTAGTCAATTAGCGACTAGTACCAAACACTTTTGGGATTCTTCATACTGTAGCTGTTTGTATTTATTTATATATTTCTTCTTCTCCTTGATTCCTTCTTTTTTATCATTAATTAATAGCATATAACATCATTGATAGGCCTTATGTTAAAATTCTTCTGACTTTACTTCTTGTGACATATTTCTTCGTATCATTTCTTCTTATAAAATCTTCAATTCCGAGAAATTCTAATTTTTGTTGTATTAATTATCATCCTCCTTCAGTTTCATTGGAGTCATTAAATTACTCGTTATTCTTCTTATCTGAGCACATTACCATCAACTGTTTTTGTTCATTTAATTTTTGTTTGTTTGTTTGTTTGTTTGTTACCATTACAAATATTACTTTTTCCTATTATTTCAGTTTAAATCAGTTATTTATAATTAAATTATATAATCTGTTCTTATATACTCTTCACTTTAAATTATATGGTTTCCAAAATAACTTGAGTAAGATGTTCTTACATGCTTTTTAGAATTTTGGGGTTTTAGTCTCTTCACTTTAAATTATTGTTCGAAATACCTTGAGTAAGTTGTCCTTACGATCTTTTAGAATTTTGGGGTTTTAGTTTCTTCACTTTAAATTATATGGGTTCAAAATAACTTGAGTAAGATGTCCTTACATGCTTTTAGAATTTTGGGGTTTTTATTTACAATGGGTTGCTTGGTCCTGTATCCATAAAATCCGTCCCTTTTTTCTGGTTTGTTTGGAGTCTGTTTAACCGTGGTCCATTATTTCAGGTACTCCATGTTCTCGGATTGCTGGGGTGTTCGTAATTAATTCTCTTCTTGATAATCTTCTTACCATCCGGCTCTCCCACTTTGCTGCTATAAAACTTTCACTTAAGTACCGGTCTTCCGTTATAATTCGTTCCTTTTTAACTAACCAGTATTGTACCTCCTCAAACATAACATAGTTGCTCATATTTAATCTCATTTCATTCCCTTTTACCTCTGGATTATTTGCCCAATATTTGCATGTTGTCTTCCGTCTTGAAGATACGGCTGATATTGTCTGATACACTTCCATTGTCGACCTATTTAATTGATATCTAAACTTAATTAACTCCCTTTGTTCGTTAATTGGAAGGTTGAATACATTAATTAATCCACCTGTAATCATCTCCCATTCTTCCTTGGTATTTATTATTTTCTTTCTACTTGTTTTTATTATTTCCTTGGTCTTCTTTTCCACGGTTTGAACATCCTTTTTGTTGTGGCTATTTTTATTTTCAGATGGCATTACACCTTGGTATTCTGTAATTTCTATTTCCTTCCTCCTCTCTTCTGTATTCGGACTTACTTTAATACCTTCTGAAGTGCTGTCCAATGTTTCATCCAAATTATTGGAACTATGGTCCATTTGTTTATTTGTCTCCTCTTTGTATGTATCTGCTTTTTGGATACGCATATTAACATTTTCAAACTTCTCTCCGAAAGTTTTCCATATCTCCTTATTGACATTCTCCATTTTACACTCAAATTGTTTTAAATTCTTATTATTCTCTTCAAATTTTGCATTCATCTCTTCTCTTTGCCCTTCAACCGCTTCCTTCAGTTCATGGTATCGTTCATTCATAGTTTGTTTTAAGTTTTTCTCCTGTTTCTTAAAATTCTCCTTATTTTCCTCATTGGTTTGTTTCAAGGCTTCCTCCTGTTTTCTAAAATTTTCATCTATTTTGTCAAATTTTTCCTCCTGTTTCTTAAAATTCTCCTTATTTTCCTCCATTATAATTCTTAACATCTCCTGTATGCTTATATCTTCTTTTTGGTAGGATTTATCTGGTTGATCCCCTTGGGCATCCTCTTCAATTATTTCCGTTTCCGTATCCATAACTACTTCGGTTTCTTCTGTATCACCTGTCTGTTGGTCCATTTCACTGTCCGTGACTAATTCTATTTCATGATTTACTTTATTGGGACCGGGTTATGTACCGTTACAATATATAGTATATTAATTTAGAAATAAAAGAATGAAATATATAAATGTTTATGCAATATAATTTTCTTAACAAATTTATAAAACTTGGTGGCTTGTCTTGCCTGTTGCATTTTGAAATCTTAATGAACAAAGTCTTCAATTTACATGGTTAAAAATTGAAGTATTTTTAATGAATTTTTTTTAACTGTTGAGACAGTTATGTTTTTTCTTGAAAAAGGATTTATTAATTTTATTTAGTTGAGGTTTATAGTAAATAAGTAAGTTGAGCATGATTCTGCAGTTTTGAATAGGCCTACAGCGTGTATGAACAGAAAAATTATCTTAGTAGGAGTATATTATAAAGCAAGGCATTCATGCGTGTGTGCATGTGTGTGTGTTTTGGTAAAGGTATTGCCACAGTTATTGTAGATTATAGAAGTTAGTTAATTCAGAACAGTAGCTCATGTACAGTAATACATACTAGACACTATATATTAATGCTGTCTGGAGTCATGAAGGCAGCTGGAAGTTATATGATTGATTGTGAAACAGATTGCTGTGTTAAAGGATATTCTGTGTTTTTGTAAGTCGGATTATATTTATTGTGAACTTCATAAACTTTTGATGCTGATCGTTTATGGGCAGATACAAACCGTGTTTTGTTTAAAAGGAGTAGACAAATTTCAGAATGTTTGTAATTACAAAACTGGATAGTTTTGCAATAAAGTTTGCACGTGTACCATAGGTACTGCCCATGATAAAGACCCTTTTGGATTTAATAGAAATTTAGTTCTGCATGAGTATTTAAGAACAAAATGAGTATACATTAGTGTTTATTATGATTTTTTTGAAAAATGTTAATGTTGACACTTTGTTTCTAATCGCTTTCTTAACCTTAAAAGCAAGAAAAGGTTTTTGCTCAGTAAATCTAAGTCAGTTTGTATCTGTCTATTGCATCTCTGATGTGGCCCGTATTTGGGTTTTTAACTGTTGCTACTTTAAGGATCTCTTGTAGACAATGGATTATGAACTGTTATATAGTATAGAATAGATTGCACTGTCTTACTCTACTTCTAAAAAATTTTAAGACTTGGTAGTTGTAATATGTCCATAATGAATTAAATTTAGTTAACTGGTTCATTTTTTGTTGTGCAGGAAACATGTCTGAATGTCCAGGTCATTTTGGTCACATTGACTTAGCGAAACCAGTATTCCATGTTGGATTCGTTACTAAAACTATTAAAATACTTAGATGCGTTTGTTTTTATTGCTCAAAACTTCTTGTCAGTCCTGTAAGTATTCTGTTTCAATTTTATAATATGTTTATAAATACAAACGAGTGATAATGTAATAACTTTATGAAACATAGTTTGATTTTTTTCTGTATGTTTTTCTTTCTGTCGTGTTTGGAAAACATTAATATATTGTTCATTTAGAAGATCTCTAAAAAAAAAAAAAAAAAAAAAAAAGTCATTATAAACATTTGTGGTATTGATTGCAGGGCTATATTTGTTTCCCTTTGTTATAGAGCCATCCGAAAATCAAAGAAATTGTTATGAAGACCAAAGGGCAGCCACGAAAACGTCTTACTTTTGTATATGACTTATGTAAAGGTAAAAATATTTGTGAAGGCGGAGATGAAATGGACCTGAATAAAGAAAATATCGAAGATCCAAATAATCCACAGGTAATTAATGTTTTTTTGTCATTTCATCTTGGAACTACTGTAGCTTTTCCTCTAAAAGATTAATATTCTGTTTAGATATGCCTTATGTAGTAAGATACAGAATCAATTGTTATCAGGTTCATTGTTACGAATTTTTATTATGTTACTTCTGAATTAAAACATACCGTCTTCCTACAAAGAGAAGTATTTGGAACATGTTTGTACCAGCCATTCTTATTCATGCCGTGCGGGTATCTGTAGGATTCAGTAGTCAGTATGGCCAGGTATATAAGTGGTTAAGAAGTTTTTGTGCATTTAAGACTGCAGTATGTTTCAGTTGAGATATTATGTAAATAGGCATTTTAATTATATTAATAGGAGTGTTAACAATGAAATTTCAGTTATTTATGGATTGGAATAACCGTTCTATTATCATATGCAGTAGTAGAAGAAAATCGGTAAAACTTAGATATCACTTTAATAAATTTTAATGACCTTTTCTAACATATAACACAAAACAATCGGTAGCCAAATGTTATTTACATTTATGTAGTTATAAGAATACTACCATTTAAGAAATTCACACACACACATACACAAACGTGCACGCACGATGGGCTGCTACTACTACTTAAAAATCAAACAAAATGCTCATTGAAATGAAAGCATGCACATGTAATTTGAAATGAAAGTATGCACATGTAGATTCTAAACCTCAGGGCACGGTAGCACATATACAACAAAAATTTACAAACAAATAATACAATTCAGTTAATTTTTATATTTGTTAAATTACTATAACAATTTATTAGTCTCAGTTGGTTTCAAAATGTTTTAAAAGTAGTTGGGCAGAGCTGCCATCTTGTAAGCGATCAATATTTCTGTATCGAAGCCACCATCTTGTGAACATTTGATGTAATGGCCAATGCAAACCTAACAATGTGGTTTTGACTAAAGTTTAATCATAAAATGTTTAATTTACGCAGTTTTGTTTTAACATGTAGACTATTATTTAGAATTTAACACTTTTAAAATAGCACATTAATGCATCATGCTCAAACGTTCAGTTTTGTCACTTCTTAGTTATGCAGATGAAATATCGGTATCCAGTATATCAGTGTTATGTTTGGAATTTAGTGAAGGTTATCTTGAATGAATGTGTTCTAAATATAATACTACTCTTTACCTGATGCGTTTTCTTTGTAATATTACTTGGATGATTATTTCTTACTACAATTTTCTTTGTATGTGGTTAATTAATTAATTTTGTCTTATACATTTTTTCCTAGGTAGGTTGTTAATTATATCTTTCTTGTAAATTACTTTCTTTTTGCCATTTAAACATTATTTTTGTGCAAGACAGTAATTACTTTGAATCGTTATTCTTCTTTACTTAGAACTATGAGATATGCAATGATTAATAACTATTGAATATTTTTTTCACTATCACACTGCGCTCTTGTGGTTCGATGTTCTCTGAGCAGATGCTTAAACAAGAGTGAGTTGGCGTCTTTTTCCAGAATATGGTATTGTTACAAACCAACTTCTGCCTTTCATTTTGTTTTATACTGTAATTTTTTTAAATCCATATTTTTGTCTGTAACATGGCTTTTAGGTTCACTACATATTTTAAATACACTTATTTTTTATCTAATTTACATTTTGTTGATATTTTGCACACCTTTATAATTCATAAGATTTATTACAGTACATGACTTGTGATTCCTTGATTAGATCTACATACGATTTTAATATCTGTTTCTTACAAATTACTTCAACATTTTATATATTATGATTGAGTTTTGCTTATTTGCACTATTACATACATAATTTTAGGTTAATTATTTTCAGATTTGTACATTCTTTAGTTATTTATTAGTTATATTATTATTATTTTTGTTTTGAATCATTTACCATACTTTCCAGTTTGATTATAATTTTACATTCACCCAACCCAGTATGACAAAGCCTAGCCTCTCTCAAACCTAACCTTCTTACAAACTTCACAATTTTCAGCTCGTTTAATAAGGTTTATGTATTTTAACAGTTTACAGCAGTGTGTGTGTGTGTGTGTGTGTGTGTGTGTGTGTGTGTGTGTGTGTGTGTGTGTGTTTTAAAATGTATGTATAGGGTTTTAAAGAACCATAAATACAGTAAATAGTAGTTGGTTTGTAGTTGTAGTTTATAGTTTCATTTAATAAATGTTTTCTGAAATTTCAAAAAATGACAGCTGTTAACATTGGCTAGCATGTTTGAAATCTGAAATCTCAAGAGCTGAGATTAATCCATAGTTCTGTTTTACAAAGCGCAAACAAGGACATGGTGGTTGTGGTCGTTACCAGCCTAACCTTCGTAGGACCGGTCTAGATGTAACAGCAGAATGGAAACATGCCAATGAAGATTCACAGGAAAAGAAAATTGCTCTTTCTGCAGAAAGGGTGTGGGAGATTTTTAAACATATTACAGATGAAGAGTGCTTTATTCTTGGTATGGATCCAAAGTTTGCACGTCCTGATTGGATGATTGTGACAGTACTCCCAGTTCCACCGCTTCCAGTGAGGCCTGCTGTTGTTATGTATGGTTCAGCTAGAAATCAGGTACATGGACAAAAATTTATTTTTGAACAGTAAATATTTTAATTCATTGGGTAAAAAAAGTACTCCTTTCATGTTACGTATGAGTATTGGCTCCAGTCAGTTACCAACATGTTGCACCACTTATTTATGCACGAGTCACTTTTGAATAGTAGTTCAGAGTATATCAATAACATTTATGTTGTGTTGTATGTTAGTTGTTATTAGTTGATGTGTTAGTAAAACGGGTTGCATGGTCTGTGAAAATTTAAATTTTGGAGGAGGTTTAAACATCAGAATACAGTGAAATTATGAAACCACATTTGTATCAGTGTCTTGGGTATTTAGTAAATTTAATAAATGTAAAGAGACATAAGAAATGTAAGAAAGTTAGTATACTTTGTAATCACTGACTAAAAATTATATTCGATATTAATCAAGATCAAGTTAGTAGTATGAAACTCTTTTGTTCCATGTTTATGTTTAATGATGTTCTTAGACACAAAATGCATTAGTTAACTTCAATGGCATAATTAAAGTAAATTACACGTATTATTTGTGTTACATAATCATTTTGAATGGTTTCTGTGTCTAGGATGATTTAACACACAAATTATCAGACATAATAAAATGTAATAATGAATTGATACGCAACGAACAATCAGGAGCTGCCACTCATGTTATAGCAGAGAACATAAAGATGCTACAATTCCATGTGGCCACATTGGTTGATAATGACATGCCTGGATTGCCAAGGTATTGTTGTTGGAGCTGATATTTTAATGGTTGTTAATTGTTCATACCCAAGTTCTAAGACAGTGTTTTGAAACGGTATTACAAAGATTAAATTCTTCATAATACATATTTATAAACACAGTACATTTTCTATAAATTTGTTTCTGAATATAAGGTTAAAACTATAAACATATTTTTAAACAGAACAAAAGTTTGTAATATAAATACATAAGGCTCATGTATGAACTATGTGTAATGTTTATATACTTTGTATGAAAAGATGAAGTAAATTTATCATACCCAGAATTTAAAAAACAATTTTAAATATTTTACTAAACAAATTGCATTTATGTTGTCATCATCATCATCTCATCTTCAGCAAGAATTAAACCAAAAATGGTTTGTTGGGGTCCGAAGCAGGTAGACTAGAGCTGGTCACTCCAACACTTCTTCGAACACCCCACACCTCTCTGTCCTTTAAGCTTAGAATTCCTTAGTTGTTTGGCGATGTTGGAGTTATTCATTCAGTTAGGATGTTCCAACCATTATGGCTGATATTGGACAATTCTCAAGTATACTCATAATATTCAGCTCCTGCCATACATTGACATTTCTTTTGCGATCTTGAGGAATTATGTTTATGTTATAATTAGTATAATTTTTAATTTATATTAGCATATTACAATTTATTTTTTCTTTTTTTTTAGAGCTATGCAAAAATCAGGAAAACCATTAAAGGCATTAAAAGCCAGATTGAAAGGCAAAGAAGGCCGTATCCGAGGTAATTTGATGGGCAAGCGTGTTGATTTCTCAGCACGTACTGTCATCACTCCAGATCCTAATCTGGGCATTGATCAAGTAGGAGTTCCACGTTCCATTGCGCAGAACATGACTTTCCCTGAAATTGTGACACCATTCAATATTGACAAGTAAGTAAGAAGATATTATTAAAAACAAGTATTTGTAACAATAATATTAAATGAATTTTTATATTAAAATTATAAAATTGAGAGCCACATAAATTTCATACGATTCATAGATTTGGAATGTTTGAAAACCATTATAATTTATAAAATGTGTAGGTTATATGAATAGCTTGATTTTGATATGAAAATTCAATTTTTGTGTTTCAGAATGCTAGAGCTAGTAAGGAGAGGTAATTCACAATATCCTGGAGCTAAATATATTGTCAGAGATAATGGGGAACGTATAGATTTAAGGTTCCATCCCAAACCATCTGATCTCCACTTACAGTGTGGTTATAAGGTAGAGAGGCATGTGCGCGATGGTGATCTTGTAATCTTCAATCGACAGCCAACTCTACATAAAATGTCAATGATGGGTCACAGAGTCAAAGTATTACCATGGTCTACATTCCGTATGAACCTTAGGTACAACTATACAACTACATTCGTTAGTTTATTTTGGTTGTTGTAATGATAGGTTTATTTTTGAAATACATATCAATACGTAGGTAAGTTAGAATGGCATGGTGGCAAAATATAAGTTCATCTGTTGTTTACACATTTATATATTCACATTTCCAGTTGTACATCACCTTACAATGCTGATTTTGATGGTGATGAAATGAATCTGCATGTACCTCAGAGTATGGAAACACGTGCTGAAGTAGAGAATATCCATGTAACGCCCCGTCAGATTATCACACCACAGGCAAACAAACCTGTTATGGGTATTGTGCAAGATACACTTACAGCTGTAAGAAAAATGACCAAGAGGGATGTATTTCTAGAAAAGGTGAGCTACTATAAAGCGTAATAACTCTGAAATCCACAACATTTATTATGTGGTTTTATAATCCTTTGTGATCCGTATGATGTTATCCATCAATAGTTATATACTCATTTTTTGATACAATTTAAATAGGAGTGTTCAGTAACTTCAGATGAATAATCAGTCTCTTCTGTTTTCATTAACACTTCCAGTCCTATGCTCATACGTTGTACGGGTGTCACTTTTATATAGGTTTAAACTGTTTTTCAAGCTTGCCATATGAGAGCAGCACATCATAACTGAACACTGTAGTTGTTTCTTTATCTAACAGATTGCATTGAATGTGTTTAACTGAATAAACAGCAAACATTTGTGTTTTGTTTACACGCTGCATTCAGTGTTACACGCACTCATTGTGTGTGTCAAATACACATAAATATTTTTAACAATATATTTCCTTTATTTTTACTTCCATATTCCTTAAGGAAATGGAAGTATGGTGATGGCAAAAAAAATCGTGTTCGAGATTATTGCAGATTCTGATTGTACTACACTCAAAACATGAAAAAAAGTCGTTTTTTGAAAAGTGTCTGTGTGTGTCTGTAGATTTTTTTTCTATGGCAAACGATAACAGCCTCAAATTCAAACAGAATCAAATAATTTTTTGCATACAGCCCTGATTTATAGAGTACTCACGACCTATTGTTTTTGGTGAAGATCGGTTGAGGGAAAGGGGTAGTTTACCTGCAACGGTTTTTTTTATCAAGGGTATTTTTTTTTTTTTTGGCAAACGATAACAGCCGCAAATTCAAACAGAATCAAATAATGTTTCGCATACAGCCCTGAATTGTAGAGTTCTCAAGACCTATTGTTTTTGGTGAAGATCGGTTAAGGGAAAGGGGTAGTTTACCTGCAACGTTTTATGTTTTAACAAGGGTATTTTCTATGGCAAACGATAACAGCCGCAAATTCAAACAGAATCAAAAGATTATTTGCATACAGCCCTAAATTGTAGAGTTCTCAAGACCTATTGTTTTTGGTGAAGATCGGTTAAGGGTAAGGGGTAGTTTACCTGCAACGTTTTATGTTTTAACAAGGGTATTTTCTATGGCAAATGATAACAGCCGCAAATTCAAACAGAATCAAAAAATTTTTTGCATACGGCCCTGATTTGTAGAGTTCTCAAGACCTATTGTTTTTGGTGAAGATCGGTTAAGGGAAAGGGGTAGTTTACCTGCAACGTTTTATGTTTTAACAAGGGTAATTTTTTCTATGACGAACGATAACTGCCGCATATTTAAACAGAATCAAATAATTTTTTGCATACGTCCCTGAATTGTAGAGAACTCAAGGCCTTTTGATTTTGGTGAAGATCGGTTAAGGGGAAGGGGTAGTTTACCTGCAACCTTTTACGTTTTAACAACAGTAAAGTACTTGAAAATTCATTTAAACTTTTTCAAACAATGGTAATTGTTAAAAATAAAATAATTTTGTTGCCAGGCAATAAAATATAATTTTTTCATTTTAATGTAAATCATGTATGAGAGAAAATATATCGTTCGTGGCAGGCAAGCATATCTCAGTTATGTAATGTTTACGTTTCCATTTTATTATTATGACTACCGCAATAAAAAGGCAGGGAAGACACACACACACACACAAAATTCGTGTTGTTTCTGGCCTCATTCATATTTATTTTCTTACATTTGCACACTTTTTAAATGGAAAGTGCCGAAACCCATACCAACATAACGCGTGCAAGCCGAAAAAGTGTCCAGCGTGGATAGCGATTTGCTTCCTGTGGATCGCTGGGCAGTGTAACTGCACGTGTTTACAGAGGAATGATTCATAGACAGACTTTTCGTCTTTAGGGAATGAACCCTCTGCAAGATGCTGAGGGTCCATGAGTGACTTCGGAGCGCTCCTTCTTTTCCGCGTGTTGTTCTGTGAAACGTACACTGTAGATTCGCAGCTTTACTCTAAGCAACGCTCAATAGGAAATGTTGAAAATTTTTGTCCACGGTGTACCCTCATACACACTAAACCTGCTCTGATGTTTTAATTACGGACATCATAATATTAAAACTTTGGAAACTTGAGCACTACTTAATGGAGATCAATCATTAACTTATACAAGCCATTAATTTTATGCATATTTTGTATATATATGTGTACAACGTTATCGGCAACAAAGAAGTAGTTTTTGTTAAAATTCCTTCCTGGGATATTTGGCCATAGTCCAATGTTTTCTACAAAACCAGACGTTTTGGCAATGCCATCGACTTCCATCATCAGTGAAAATCTAGTGCGATAACGTGAGGTGGTATACGTTAGTGACCACAGTACTGTGGTTAAGGCTGAAGCAGTAAGTAGAAAGAAGTAGTTTCTATGGTAATATTTCATTTCGAAAATGATTTTTTAAATATAAATCTTAGAATATGGAAGTCGTGTATGGTTCTCCATACCTATATTTTATATTTCATATAATGTGTAACATAAACTTGTGTCCAGTAATTATATAAAAACCATAAATGTGTGTTTGAAAGTGAGTTATAAAAATAAATTGTGACTTACATTTTTTTAGTGCAGTTGTAACTTAATTTTTTGTTTTAAATAGGAAAAAAAAGTATAAAGTGTTATACATCATATTAAAGAGGAAGAATGGAACTAAAAGACAGTATAAGATAAGTTGACAAAATAGAATTGGTTAAGTTGTAGGATAACGATGAAATACGCCAAAACACCCCTTACAGGCCCAGGTCTGAAAGTGTTAAAGATGTTTTAGTCTACCTATGGTAAATATTGTAACGTTACTGTTTCTACTCGATATAATGCTAAATAAGACTAATTACTGGTTGGGTTAAGACTTTTCAAAAACATGTATTTTATTTGCGTTGATTGGTTGATCTATTTTAATAATAAAATCTTCTTAATTTCTTCCTGGAGGCTGATTGAATTTACTTACCTACTTTTAATTCGAATCGCACCTGTTACCCGGGCAATAAGTACTACCAACTTTTCCTCAAATGTATACAAACACTAATATTCCGAAACTGATAAAAAAAATTGATAAGTATTTAAAATAATTCTGTACTCAATTAATTCTCTTTGATTTCTTTTATTCTTTGTTATATTTGTTTCTTTTCTTTTTAAAATAAAGTGACAAACTTTTCTTTTTTAAACAATGGTCCAGGCTGGTTAAAATTCTTCGTTCAGAAGTTGGCAATATGATCTAATTCAAGCCTAGTGTACAGATTATTTATGTTATTTAAATATAAATTAGGTTCTTTTGACTACAGTAATACTAAACAAAAATGTCTTTTACGAAATACAAAACCTCACAATATAAGAGTGACTACAACAAAACAGAACAATATCTTAGATCTAGAATAACAATTATTTCATATGTCGATCGATGTCGACTTTTGAGGTTAGCCTATTTCAGTCGGTTATACCGTTTTAACATTAACAAACAAAGAAATAATGGTTTACAAGTGAAAAATTATAATATTGATAGTGTTTTGATTAGTTGTGGTGGAATAAATAGTTCAAGTGTACACAAAGTGTTATAATTATATTATAGTAATTTGTTATAAGTCGATTATAACTTTAAGTATGTACACTATACTTTTCTTTTTTTTTAAAACACACTTTATTATTCACTGTTAATTATGAATGCACTTTAACTCTGCTTTTGTTAGTATGAACTCTCACGACACTCTTTACACTTTTTGGTTAGGTTTGTATGTTTATGATCCACCTAACCTAGCCGAGGTTCGACTCTGATGGTAAATTCGCGGCTACGACTGTCGCGGAAGAGACGTTCTTGACTCGATGAAATTCAACACTAGACTCCCTCGCTAAGCGTCACTTTTTTGCTAGTTTGGCGTGGGCTTTTGGGTTAATACAGCAAAATATAAAAATTCCGATTGTTTGAAATTTCTCGCATTGTCGTTGATAGCGTCGGTTTTTGGGTTGATGCACTTTTGTTTTCTGAGATCCAAATTAACAAAATTCTTAAAATTAACAATTTCCTTTTGCTCATTACAATTGTCAATATATTATTACCATTGAATTGCTTTCTTTCTACTGATCATTTTAAGATCTCGTGTATGTTTCCATACGGTATTTCTAAAAATGAACAGTTTTAATGTTTGGCCTATGCTAATACATTATTTGTTAAAAGTTATCTTTTCATTACATTTTTTGTTTTCTCGGTTGTATATATGATTTTATGCTATTAACAAACATTTTAATACTAGTAATCATAATGAACCTTATCTTTCTATAAAACTCTTGGCTTATATAACAGGCCTAAAAATGTCTTGTGTACGTTGGGCTATATTCTGGTTTCTTACAATAAAATTACTTACTTCTAATACATTGTAACATTTGGTATTGTTATTATATTTACCAGGAAGCAAGTACTGATAAAACACAATTATCTAATTAAATGAATTGATATTTATTAGTACATTAAACAATACAATAAATCACTCTTGTCAACCGGACATGTAATGTAAATAACAATGTAGGTATCTAGGATACATAACTCAATGTGACTGACATAGATGGCGACACACTCAAGTATAATAAAATAATTATTTATTAACAGGTATTTAATCCTAATAAACAACATGATCTTTTACTATACACATTATGATTTAAGACATGCTTTGTACCTTGTAATGTCCCCGTCTACCCTCTACAGTAGATGTTGTGTTTTTGTCCAAGTAGACATCTTGTAAATTACATTCTTATTAGTACAGTGCAAACATTTAAGAGTACTTATACTTTAATCTAGTAACATATACCATTTCTTTATATATTGGACATTGGCTATTACAATTTTTATACATTATATTGTCTCTTTTTATCTACCAAGTAGATGTAGGTTTTGTTTAACATTTATTTCTTACTAACTACATTATTATTTATCCATAACCAGCAATAGTTATTTCTTATTTTATTGGCTAGTAGTCAGTTTATTTGTCACACTTTATACTACTAGTTTATGTACATTACATTCTCCCTTACATTTCTATCATTATTTAATATACAATAGTAATCTTTCCTTCCTACCACACACTACAACATTATTATACCAAAATAAAACTTTTGCAACATTTTATAACATAATGATCCCTATTTGAATTGTCTAAGTGTCTATTAGTTACACTCAGATATAACTGAATCTATACTTACAGTATATATTATACTGAATCTAGGTTTATAGTTTTTGTCTTGCATTTTCTTTAGGTTATGTTCCCAGTTACTGGTTATACTTGGTACACAATACTTTATATTTTTATTATGGTTTACACTGTGTCATTTGCACTGTTTATTTATCACTATTTATTACTTTTCCTTTTTAATACACATAATTATGATAATAATTATCTGGTCTTTACTATAACTATATATAAAAAAAAATATGCTAATTACAAATGCAGTCTTAGGTCTGAGACCTAGCTTAACTGTTAGGCTTATTACATAAATGATTTTTGTTAATCCTAAATACATTTTTTGCTTATATACTGTACTAACACATTACTTTTTTAAATATTACAATAAGATATATACACTCACTCCCCTAATCTATTGGGTAATTTATTATGTCACAGATTTAGTCTAGTCTAGTCCTTTTAGATGTCTGTTTTGTCAAGTTATTTATTATGTTTGTTTACAAGGCTAATTTATGTTTTTAATCTATTCATGCATCTGTAACAATTATTCTGTATTTATTCATTGTTTATTGAATTAGTTATTATAATTCTTCCTTTATATAATTATTTTTTGATTGTTCTCATTAGATCACTCATTCTCTACTGCCTTCCTCATTCAGTTACCTATTATTTGTTTATTTGATTAAGTTCCATAAATATTTTGATAATTCAATTGAGTTTTTTGTTTTGTATCATCTTGTGATGTTACAATATTTACTTGTATCAAGTGTCCGAACTTTATGTTTTATTAACAATGCGCTTCAATTTCACAGTCCCATCTTCTGACCACAGTTTATTTAAGATAATTAAAATACAAAACAGATCTAAATAATTCACAAATCAAAAAATAAACTATCAGAATAAAAATGCTGGGTTACTTGTCAACATGAAAGTTGATAACCGTTGTTTGATGGTGATAGTCCTCTTGTTTGCGATAAATTTATTACTGACTTGAATACTATATTTGATTTGAATGGTATACTGTATATGACTTCTGAGCAAGAAGTAGCTTCAGAAAAAAGATGCACTTTACTCAGATGTGAGGTCTGTCTAAAAGGATAAATTGTATTTCAACCAAAAATGTGGCTTTTAGTTCCAAGTTATCTTTAATGACACTAGCCTGGACACCTGTTGAAGGTAAGCCCTCTACTCAGACTACCACCATAGTAATATATTTTCACTTGAAGTTTCATTTTCTGGAATCGGGGATCATCCTCAGAAGCTAAAAAACATAAAACAACTTTTTTACCTTCTTAGGACGATTGCTCCAGGGATTGAAACATCAAGTGAAAAATATTATGATGGAGGCAGTCTAAGTAGAGGGGTTATCTGATAGAAATCACACATCGCTTAGGAATTTTAAAGAATCATCTGTTGAAGTTGAACTTGGAGTATACTCTGTTTGATGCAATTTCTTGTACGCTCAATCAACGACCTTCCATAATGTGTTAATAACAGTGGTCAAATGGTTAGTGGTCTTCTCTAATGGTCTTTGACTTCTACATTTTTGCTTGTTGACAGTCTCCAGGAATATTTATTCCTTTTAACCCAAGTTTTACTAGCTTTAAACTAGTTAAACATTTTTTAATGTCTGTAACAACAATTTTTGAAATCTTAACAACGTTTTTGAAAGTAAGCTTTGCAATTTGTAGTTTAGCTAGTACTAGTGGTTTACTGCAATAGTGTGTTTAATATGTTCTGTCATCTAAAACACAGTGAACACATGGTCACAACTTGTTTATACAACATGGTGCTACACAGGATTTGACTTGCCTTATATGCATGGTAAAGTCCGTTAACACATAGTGTTTTCTCCCATTTTCTGGGGAAAACCCTGGAAAAGTAAAAAAAATCCTGTTTGTGAGAAAACGGTAGGCTACTCTCTAAGAACAAATATTTGTGAATAGACCTTGAATGTCACACTCACGTAATACATATTATGGCATATTACTTAGTGTAAACTGTAGACTACTGAAGTACATAACAGTTTCAGAATTAGAAAATTATTAGTGCATAATTGCAGCTATAATAATACTTTACAAATATTTTTAATTATATAATGTGTGCAGCCAGAGCAATGAAGTATGTTCTTACTTACATTTATAGTTGTGGTCTTTTATGTAAGTGATGCAAATAAAAGGTAAATGTTTTAAAGTGTGCATACAGTACAGTAACGTCTGAATAAATTTTTTTGCAGGAACAAATGATGAACTTACTAATGCACCTACCAATTTGGGATGGCAAAATGCCCCAGCCATGCATTTTGAAACCAAAGCCGTTATGGACAGGTATGTAAAATTTATATCACTAACAGTTTTTACTTTTAATAGTGTTGTAAATAGTCTGTAAAAGGATAGGATGCGTTTTTTTTTACCCTCAATATTTTTAATTCATTATACTATACAGAAATTCAGTAAATGTTATTGCAAAATGTATTACATAAGCTCGTCATATGTGATCAGGTCAGTGTTTTGTAATGAGTTCACTGATTTGTGAAGTTGTCATTTTTTGAAAGTTGTTTTCTTCTGTTGTTTTCAGGAAAAGACCACTTATTACATAATCAGTTCTTTTTGTATGTAATTTTAAAGTTATTTTAATTTAGTGTTCTTTTTTGTGTCTTTGAAGTCAGAATTATAGGAAGTAAGACTTTCTGGTTAAGAAATACACAGTCTAAGAAATAAAATTATCAATTAATGATTCATTAATTTAACTTGCAGAATATTAATTGAATATTTATATATTAATTGGAATATATTTATAAACTAAAGAGTTGAATTATGTCTGATGTTGGAAAAGTGAAAATACTGAAGTAAAATTGCTGATTTTCGATACTAGCTGCTGACCATAGTTTGTTGTTTTAGGAAAACAAGTGTTCTCACTCATTATTCCTGGAAATGTAAATCTGATACGAACACATTCAACACATCCTGATGATGAAGACAATGGCCCGTACAAGTGGATATCGCCAGGTGATACCAAGGTAAACATGATGTGTGTATGCCATTGTTTAATTCCAGGCTTTAGAATTTGACACTTTGGATGTGTTTAATCAAATTATAAGTTTGTGTCATGGAGTGGGACATTGTGGCCAAACTTTTTTTCATAGCAATTATCGTAACAAGAATAAATAGAATGCCTGCACTGCTGATGTGCCCATTCTTCAGAATCATTACCAAATACTCAAGAATTTACCAATATTATCAATACCTAACCAATATTCCTGAATAATTAATATTTCCAACTAGTATTGTAACCAGAAACAAATGAATAAAAGGTTAAAAACAGGGATTTCAGCTTTGAATCATTATGAACAGTTGCCAGTGTGTGTAATCAATAGTTATATAATGCAGTGCTTTTCAAGCATAAGTAATGAATAGATATCTAATGCTAGATATCAGTATACATTTGTGTAATTTCTATATTATTTTGTATATATCTGCGAGGTTCAACTATTTTTTATTGGATTAACTAATTTTTTATTTTTCTGTATGGTCAGCTAAGAATGTGTCAAAATTGTATTTTTATTTATAGTTTTGCACGCTAAGAATTACTAACTATGTATTAGTTGGTTGTGTCTGTCTATAAAGTCTCTAATGAAAATTATGGATTTAGAGATAATGTTTGAAACTTGTAATAAGCAGTTGAATTGTTTTAATGATGTTTCAGCTTTTAAATATTGTAGAAATAAGTCCACAATTAAAAATAATTGAGTAAGTATAAGTTGAAGCCAGAATATACTTTCAAACATGTTTTTTAAAACTAAAATAAAGAAAAAATCCAATTGTTAATAATTGAACACTAAACATTAACATATAAATATATAAACAATAATTGAACTATATAAAAGTAAACATTGTAGGTAACAGTGACTTCAGTGAACTCATTGTTATGTACTTATTATTTGTTTATTACAGGTAATGGTAGAACATGGTGAACTAGTAATGGGTATTCTCTGTAAGAAAACTCTGGGAACCTCAGCAGGTTCTTTACTTCACATTTGTTTTCTGGAATTGGGACATGAAGTATGTGGTCGGTTTTATGGAAACATTCAGACTGTCGTCAACAATTGGCTGCTTTTAGAAGGTAATGTGTAAAGAAAATTGATGTATTAATGTGAATGTTCCTCTGTTTTTTTTTTCAAGTGTTTCATATCTGCATCACACAAGATTATAGGATAGAAGAATATTTGGTTGTAGATTATCGAACTGTACTGTCTGACAATTTAAAAAAATTAGAATTCTTATGACTCATAGATGACTTTCATACTAACTATAGATATATTTTTAATGTTTGGAATAAAAGTATTTTATTTGTTGCCCCCTTTATATATTCAAAACTATTTGAATAATTTTTTTCACTTCTGCAAAAAGGGAAACTAAAGCTTGGCAATTGTCAGTTCCTTAGAAGTGTTTTTATGCAGTTTTTCCCATTCAGAAAATTACGGGGTTTGCATTGTTGACACAACAGGCAATTTTCTTTATCCTTGAAGTGTAACGAATATAGGATTGTATATCACGCTGTCTGAATTTTTTTTTGTCACATCTGGTCAGTAGAACTTGAAATTGTGTGTTGTGTGCAGGTCACTCCATTGGTATTGGAGACACTATTGCTGATCCTCAGACTTATTTGGAAATTCAGAAAGCAATTAAAAAGGCCAAAGAGGACGTGATAGAGGTCATTCAGAAGGCTCATAATATGGATCTTGAGCCCACACCCGGTAATACACTGAGACAGACTTTCGAGAATCAGGTAATTAATTGCAAATCTCATTATACAGTGTGACAGAATTGTTAGCTAGTAAAGAAAAATTTAACATTTTAAATGAATGCAATTTAATGTAATGCATGCATAGTGTTACAGTATTATAGTACAGTATTATAATACATACTCAGAACTGTGAGCATGCGTACATGGACACAGGTTGTGGAAGTTTTTAAATTTTAAGCAAGTTTATTTTATTTTCTTATACTAGCAACTGATAATCGTTATTCTGATAGTTTTGTTGTGATAAATTGTAATAATATGAAAAGTCGTACAAATAACTTTGCAAAATTCTTAATTATAAAAGTACATGTTTATAGTAATAAGAAATCTCAATATGCTTGTAGGTAAACAGAATCCTAAACGATGCTCGAGACAAAACAGGAGGTTCAGCTAAGAAATCCTTGACTGAATATAATAACTTAAAAGCTATGGTCGTCTCAGGTTCTAAAGGATCCAATATTAACATTTCTCAGGTATGTAAGTTTTTGTACAATGTATTGGCTGTACTGCCATTTCTATGCAATACATTTCTATGCCATTTCTTCTTAATTTTCCTTGTCCAGTTGGGTGTTTTAACAAATAAAACTGTACAGATAGCCGCATATGCAGATGACATTAACATCATGTCAAGACGGATCACGGCAGCTAAAGAAATATTTATAGAGCTTAAAAACAAAGCCAAGGAATTTGGGCTAGCCATAAATATGGATAAAACAAAAATGCTTATCCAAACATGAAGGGACCAGGTTCATAACAACATCGAGATAGAGGAGGACACAATTGAGGTGGTGGACAATTTCACGTATCTCGGAGTGAATCTAGCAAGGACTGGATCAGAGGAGCCGGAGATCCAAAGACGGATCACCATGGCTAACAAGGCGTACTTCGCATTGCTGCCATCATTTAGGTCTGGGGATGTGCACAGGGAAACAAAAATGAAAATATATAGGACTGTCATCAGACCAGTGCTATGCTACGGGTGTGAGGCATGGGCAATCACACAGAAAACAGTCGACAGAGTAGACACCTTTGAAAGGAAAATCCTCAGACGCATTATAGGCCCAATACAAGAAAATGGCTCATGGAGACTGAGATACAATAACGAACTGTATCAAATATATAAAGAGATACCAGTCTCAGAATTTATAAGAATTCAAAGATTACGTTGGGCCGGACATGTTATGAGAATGGAGGGTGGCAGGAACCCTAAGAGGGCTTTGCTGGGTACATGGGAGGGAACGAGACCTAGAGGTAGACCGAGGAAGAGGTGGGAAGATGGCGTTGCAGAGGACGCGAGAGACATGGGGATAAGAAACTGGAGGAGGGTTGCAGTGGATAGAGTGGATTGGAGGCGGAGATTGGTGGAGGCCAGGGCCCGACTTGGGCTGTAGCGCCATAGGAAGAAGAAGAAGAAGCTGGGTGTTTTGTCAGGTGGGTTTTACTTCCATGTTCCTTAAGGAAATGGAAGTATGGTGATGGCAAAAAAAATCGTGTTCGAGATTATTGCAGAATATGATTGTACTACACTCAAAACATGAAAAAAGTCATTTTTCGAAAAGTGTCTGTCTGTAGATTTTTTTCTATGGCAGACGATAACAGCCGCAAATTCGAACAGAATCAAATAATTTGTTGCATACAGTCCTGATTTATAGAGTACTCGCGACCTATTGTTTTTGGTGAAGATCGGTTGAGGGAAAGGGGTAGTTTACCTGCAGCGGTTTTTTTTTTATCAAGGGTAATTTTGTTTGTTTGGCAAACGATAACAGCCGCAAATTCAAACAGAATCAAATAATGTTTCGCATACAGCCCTGAATTGTAGAGTTCTCACGATCTGTTGATTTTGGTAAAGATCGGTTAAGGGAAAGGGGTAGTTTACCTGCAACGTTTTATGTTTTAACAAGGGTATTTTATATGGCAAACGATAGCAGCCGCAAATTCAAACACAAGCAAATTATTATTTGCATACAGCCCTGAATTGTAGAGTTCTCAAGACCTATCGTTTTTGGTGAAGATCGGTTAAGGGAAAGGGGTAGTTTACCTGCAACGGTTTTTTATCAAGGGTAATTTTTTTCTATGGTAAACGATAACAGCCACAAATTCAAACAGAATCAAATGATGTTTTGCATACAGCCCTGTATTGTAGAGTTCTCAATACCTATTGATGTTGGTGAAGATCGGTTAAGGGAATGGGGTAGTTTACCTGCAATGTTTTATGTTTTATAAGGGTATTTTCTATGGCAAACTATAAGAGCCGCAAATGCAAACGGAATCAAATACGTTTTTGCATACAGCCCTGTTTTGTTGAGTACTAAAGACCTATTGTTTTTGGTGAAGATCATCGGTTAAGGGAAACGGGTAGTTTACCTGACACGTTTTTTGTTTTATCAAGGGTATTTTATATGGCAAATGGTAAACGATAACAGCCGCAAATTCAAACAGAATCATATAATATTTTGCATACAGCCCTGAAATGTACAGTTCTCAAGACCTGTTGGTTTTGGTGAAGATCGGTTAAGGGAATAGGGTTGTTTACCAGCAACATTTTATGTTTTATCAAGGGTAATTTTTTTTTTGACGAACGATAACTGCCGTACATTAAAACAGAATCAACTACTCTTCTGCATACCTTTTTGAATTATACAGAACTCAAGGTCTGTTGATTTTGTTGAAGATCGGTTAAGGGAAAGGGGTAGTTTACCTGCAACGTTTTATGTTTTAACAAGGGTATTTTTTCTATGACGAACGATAACTGCCGTAAATTCAAAGAGAATCAACTAATGTTTTGCATACAGCCCTGAATTGTAGAGTTCTCAAGACCTATTGTTTTTGGTGAAGATCGGTTAATGGAATAGGGTAGTTTACCAGCAACGTTTTATGTTTTATCAAGGGTGTTTTCTATGGCAAACGATAACAGCCGCAAATTCAAACTAAATCAAATAATTGTTTGCATACAGGCCTGAATTGTAGAGTACCTAAGACCTGTCGTTTTTGGTGAAGATCGGTTAAGGGAAAGGGGTAGTTTACCTGCAGCGGTTTTTTATCAATGGTAATTTTTTTCTATAGTAAACGATAACAACCGCAAATTCAAACAGAATCAAATGATGTTTTGCATACAGCCCTGTATTGTAGAGTTCTCAATACGTATTGGTGTTGGTGAAGATCGGTTGAGGGAAAGGGGTAGTTTACCAGCAACATTTTATGTTTTAACAAGGGTAATTTTTTATATGATGAACGATAACTGCCGTAAATTCAAGCAGAATCAACTAGGTTTTTGCATACCTTTTTGAACTAAAGAGAACTCAAGGTCTGTTGATTTTGTTGAAGATCGGTTAAGGGAAGGGGTAGTTTACCTGCAACATTTTATGTTGTAACAAGAGAAATGTTTCCATGACGAACGATAACTGCCGCACATTCAAACAGAATCAAATATTTTTTTGCATGCTTCCCTGAATTGTAGAGGACGGAAGGTCTGTTGATTTTGGAGAAGATCGGTTAAGAGAAAGGGGTAGTTTACCTGAAACATTTTATGTTTTAACAAGAGTAAAGTACTTTATTTTTATAAATAAAGTATCCTGATAAGAAGCTCATAGTAATCCACTGTAGAAACGTAGATGAAATATCTATAAATGAAGAAGTTAGGAGAACGGGGTGGGGGTAATTTTCTATTATTAAAAATTATAGTTGAAGGTGTAGGGGAGAATTTTTTATATGTGTACTACGTTATCGGCAACAAAGAAGTAGTTTTTTGTTAAAATTGCTTCCCGGGCTCTTTAGCCGTAGTCCTATGTTTTCTGCAAAACCAGACTTTTCGGCAGTGCCATCGACTCCCATCATCGGTAAAAATCGAGTGCAAAAACGTGAGGTGGTGGTGGTATACGTTAGTGAGCACAGTACTGTGGTTAATGCTGAAGCAATAAGTAGAAAGACGTAGTTTCTATGGAAATATTTCATTTCGAATATGATTTTAAATATAAATCTTAGAACATGGAAGTCATGTATGGTTCTCCATACCGATATTTATTTTTGTATTGAAACAGTAAGTTAAAAATTTGGAATAAAACCTTCCTAACAAATATTTAGTAGAACTTTACATGTAATATTCAATGTAAATACGTGTAATAATAACTTGTTAATAAGGTGTTTTTTTTAAATTGACATTTTTTACATGTATATTGTAGTATGTCACGCTGATGTAACAGAAGAATGACATTTTAATTACACCAAAATATTTCAGTCCATATTATCAAAAATGTTCGAATTCATATTATTTTTATTTTTGAAAATAATTTACATGGACGTAACATTTACAAAATTGTTATATTTAAATTGTTATATTTTGTAAGTACACTTCAAAAAAGTCTGCTTCGTCTCCATTATGCATTAAAACTAGTTTTGTGTGGATGTTTTTTTACAAGTGAATTAAGGTGTATTGTAAAAGGATCATTAGTTGTTTAGTTGTGTGCATACATCAAAGGGAGACATTTTTAATTGTAGAGTATAGTTAATATTGGGGGGGGGGGGTTTAAAGTAACTACTTCCCATTACTTTCGAAATAAGAGTGAGCTGTGCTTTTATGGTTTAAAAGCTTTTTTTATATAAACAATGTTGTTTGCTAATAATTGAAAAAGTAAGGGATTCTATTTAATTTTTAATGTTTTACTACTCTACAAAATAATTATGTTTGTTTTGGATAGTAATGTTAGTGTTTTACAGGTTATTGCTTGTGTGGGGCAACAAAACGTTGAAGGTAAACGAATACCATTTGGATTCCGAAAACGTACCTTACCTCATTTCATAAAGGATGACTACGGTCCTGAGTCAAGAGGTTTCGTAGAAAACTCGTACCTGGCAGGTTTGACTCCATCAGAATTCTTTTTCCATGCTATGGGAGGACGAGAAGGTCTTATCGATACTGCTGTGAAAACAGCTGAAACAGGTAAGATAATTCATTAGGCTGTTTTGACATTCTCGATTGAATGCTAACCACTCATAAAAAAATGGTTATATCGTAAATAGAATAATAGTGCAAACTATAGACAGAATTTAAGTTTTAGTACATGTCATCAGTTTTTATTTTTCAACATTTTGTTTTATTTTATTTTTTTTTTGCTAGTGGGAAAATATTAAGTGAGATGAGTATCAAGAATCTGAAAGTCATTCTACATAATTTGAGTATAGCTAAGGATGATTTTAGTTGGCGTCAGTGGTGTAGTGTTGTCATATGATGTGGATCTAAGTAGTACAGATACAATCCCATCTTATGCCATAGAGTGATATAATTTTTTTAAATATGTATTTTAGATTACAGTTATATGAACACCCATTTGAGAAACACAACATTATAAATGGATTTGCAGTTTTTGCAGAGAATTGTTAAACTAATAACATGTAGACAGAATATTTGAATTCCAGTTTTATGTATGCAAGTAATTGGAGATTTGAAGAAGCCTGTGTTTGCTTCTGTCATCAGACATGACAGTTACCTACTTATGTGTTATCCAGCGTATTCATTCAATACTGAAAGTTTGTTAATGACTTTGTAACAGATGTTTTACTAAATAAATTTAAAATGTTCGCGTGATTAACCCATCATGGCTTCACTTGCAAATTCAGGTGTTATGTATGAGTACAGGATATTGGATAGATGTCCACATGTTGGCTTGGTGGCCATGGACCTCTGCACTTGCAAGGGTAGACAGAGGGGGAAAATGAGTAAATAAAAATTAAACTAGAGAATTTGCAAGGATTGATTTTTATTAATGCTGCTTATATTGTAAGCTAGATTAATTTTTAACTATCATATAAATAAATACATAAACACCAAACAAGATGGATAAATAAATGTTGTGGCCAGTGTTTACACAGTCACAGTTTTCAAAGCTATTAGGCCATGGTAGAGACTGACTGTATCACTTCTAGATGTTTGGTCGGTATCCAGTACAGTATGTTTTACGTGATGCTGGTACCCAATATTTATTGAGTGCTAATGACTCCTCTTTCTTACGTATGGTGTGGTCACTGTGCTTATATATTTCAACTGACTTCCTCTACAACTGAGCAAAGGACCACCAAATCGAGGACAGGACCTGGATCTCTCCAAACAAGATAGTATGGTTTTCATTAGGTATGTTCCACTATGGTAGATTTCTGCTTTGGCTCAAACGGCAGTCTCATTTGTGTTCGCTTATGCAAGTGTTGATGTTGCCTTCGTAGTGCTTGTATATACCATTAAACAAGAGCAGAGCATCTGTATACCCCACGCGAGGAAAGTTGATACCTGGTGTCCTTTACTGATCGCAGGCCAAATATTGACCTTATATTTATTCAGATCATTATACTTTAATTGCATTTAATATATAATTATTTCTTAAAGTTGTACAATGTTTATTTCACATTATTATAGGCTTGTAGGTGTACTGTATGTACATATGAAAAATTTAACCACTCATTGTCCACATCCTCGTGCTGTTGTGATTTTGTGTATTTTTTAGTGTGGTTTATATAGTGTTCAGATTCTACATATTTTGTGAAGTATAATTATGAGTATATAATATATACAATCACAAGTATATTTTGTGATTATACATTATGTAAAATTATGGTGGTTTAGTGTTGTACGTTATTGTTACAGCTTTTATAGTATTGTGCACTGTTGTTATTAATGTCAGTGATAGAATTCTAATATATTGAAGTAGTCTCTTGCTACCATTACCAATGAATCCACTTGACATAATTTAGTTGTTTAAATTGGGACTATTGTTACCAAGACAACTAATTTTGTTTCTTACATTACCATTAATAGTCTAAGCAGAAGTGGAACAGGGAGATATGGCATCGATTAAGGAATTTAAATAGAAATAATAATAAGAAAAAAACAACATATGAACACTGTTTTTTCTCACCACACACAATATTGAAGTGGCATCCTCATAGGTTTCCTTTTACAGAACCAAAACATCAATATAATAGTGGTTTTAGAAATGGGTACAAACAAAAGGCATTAAAAAGATAAGCAACATATTTTATGTACCATCTCTTAATGATGTGGTCTTAAAAGCTTAAGAAATAATACTCTTTCTTGATCTTTACTGAGTGTAACGAAGGGATTAAATTACTTAAGTAAATATTGGACAAGATAACATGTTTTTTGTATGTTATTTTTCAGGTTATATCCAGCGTCGTCTGATAAAGGCTATGGAATCTGTAATGGTACATTACGATGGTACTGTGAGAAATTCAGTTGGACAGTTGATTCAGTTGAGATATGGTGAAGATGGCCTGTGTGGAGAAACAGTAGAATTTCAAAAGATTGCTTCAGTTGAACTTTCTAACAAGAAATTTGAAAGCAAATATAAATTTGATGCTTCTAATGAAAGGTGCTTTCCTGCTGCTTTCATTTTTTATTTTATTATATTTCTTATTGTTAAAAATATGAAAAAGAGATGTGTACTGTCAGTTACTTACAAGAAATCAGTAATAAATAAAGTATTTTATCAGCTGATGAGTCTTCAAATATTCCTTATTCTTTGCATAATGTAGTCAGTTTTTAATGTTTCTTAGTATTGAATTTGTAAATGTAATTTGACCAAGTGTTTCGAATTTTAAAGTCACTCTTTGTAATAATTAACAAAAATATCACTCTTATGTTATAATTTAGTGAACGGTACGGGCATAGCAAGTCTCTATTCTGTTATACTGCTGCTTGTGTTATTTTTCAATTAAATGTCACAACAATAGTTTTCGATTAGTTTTAATGACCGTTGTGGGTCTAAACATGCAACAGTCACAGCATATCACTCTTAGATGGATAGGGGGATAGTAGTGTGATGGGTAGGTAGTTATCTGAGGTGGTGTGGTGTAATGTGATTGCCATGGTCGGTGCTACCCCAGCCAGTTTGGGCCACGGTGTCTACCATCTTTTGGTGCTTTATCATTGCTCCACTTCATTTGCTTTTCTGTGTTGTAGTCCAGAGAAGTGATTAATTGATTTCAGTTGTGATGGAGCGATGTGGTGACCATTCTGTTATCTACATCACACAGTATATCATGGCACTATTAGTGAAATGTAATATTTTTGTCAGTAATGTTGATTTGATTATTTTATGGATTATGTTATGTATAGTATGTCTTACCATATGCATTGTGGCGATGGTTTTGAATAATTTGTTCCCAACCTACTTTGAGGCAAAAATGATTATTACGTACAAAAATAAAAGATACATAGTACAAATAGATGTTTTTTTAAAGCGACTTTCCCAGTAAGACTGTTATACTTGGTAAGAGAAAGGAATGGAAAGCATATATGATCACTGGTCATTGGTGTTCGTGAACAGTTACGTTCTTCCCATACTGGATGATTACAATGTATGCTTAAGAACAATTACGTTCTTCCCATACTGGATGTTTACAATGTATGCTTGTCATCCACCTCATCATTGACATTGTATTTTCATCGTTGTCTAATAAAAACATTTTTTAATGAAACACGTGGTGATTACCGTATTGTTCCGAATACAAGCCGCACTTTTTCTTCTAAAAACATGGTCGCTAATTTGGCCTGCGGCTTGCATTCGCGCGCTGACAAAATTCGAAGTTATACCTGACTTTTGGCGGGACGAACGCTTTTGGTATCTATGAGTTGTTTACTGCCTAAGCAACAGCAGTTTGCCTGGCTGTTGTTAACTCTGGCATTATGATTTATGACTGCAACCGTACGTTTTAACAGCAAACTGAACAAAGAATAGGAAGAGAAAGTGTACATGCCTGCGCACGCACGTGTGCTTGCACCCCTCTGTAGGCGGCAAGACAAAGGATGAGTAGAGGGGGTGTGAGTAACATGTTCCTAAATACCGTGTAAACTGCCAGTGTGGTCTTCTGTTGTAAAAGCGACAACATCGTTTATCAGTACTCTGTTTTCATTTGGTGTTTTTGTAGTGCGTTTGCGGTATGAGTGATATTGTGGAGACTAAAGGATGCAGTCAAATCAAATTCCAAAAAATAAACGTAATACATACGATGCGAATGATAAATTAATTGTGATACAACATGCAGAAAAAACATGCAATTGCGAAGCCGCAAGAAAATTCGATATTCATGAATCCTGTATTCGACGATGGAGAAAACAAGGAACGGCTTTTAAATGTAAATACTGCGCGATGAGCATTCACGGGACCTCAAATTAGGCGTTTTGTAGCAGTAGAGTCCAGCTTCTGTGAATACGTATGGCTTTTAAGAAAGCAAGGACTCCCTGTCACTAGACATGTTTTAAAATTAATAGCTCTAGAAATCGCAGAAGAATTCAAAGTCTCTGGTTTCAAAGCCAGCTTCAGGTGGATAAGACGAATGATGCGGCGAAATGGATTTGCGCTTAGACGACGTACATCACTCGTGCAAAAACTACTGAGTGACTACGAATAAAAACTCCTTCAGTATCAGCGGTTTGTCATTAATTTACACAAGAAGCATAATTATTCACTTGAACACATGGGAAATGCCCGTATTTTTTGACATGACCTCTAACTTTACGGTGGACCAAAAGGGAACCAAATCTGCAACAGTAAAGACTACGGGAAATGAAAAACTACATGTCACTGTAATGCTTGCTGCATTAGCCGATGGACGAAAACTTCCACCTTACGTAATATTAAAACGGAAAACCATGCCAAGGTGTAATTTTTCGCTGTCACGAAAAAGGTTGGATGACAAACGATCTTATGGTAGATTGGTTAAAATGTGTATGGAATAAACGGCCAGGAGCATTATTAAAACGACGCAGTTTGTTAGTGCTAGATTCGTTTCGTGGTCACACTACAGATGAAATAAAAAAGCTTCTTTACGAAGAAATGAACACTGATATCGCCGTTATTCCTGGACGAATGACAAGTCAGTTGCAGGTGATGGATGTTTTAGTAAATAAACCTTTTAAAGATAACCTGTGGCATTTATATAATAATTGGTGGCAGCAAATCATCCTTTGACTCCTACAGGAAAAATAAATTAAACATCCATAACAGAACTCGGCAACTGGATCAAGTGTGCGTGGGAAAGCATCCCGCCAGAATTCATAATTCGTGGTTTCAAAAAGTGCACAACATATATCTACTGTACACTACTATAAAATGACAACAATAAAAAAGTATAGTTTTTATAAACGGTTGGTAAATAATAATAATTATGTATCAATAATGTACTTTTACATGCTATTTCTTTCTTCATCTTAATAAAATTTAGTAATTTTTATTCAAACGGCGACTTTACACTTTTTGCAAATTTTTAACCTTTAACCTACAGTAATTTTTGGGGTGTGGCTTACATTCGGGTGCGGCTTGTATTCGGAACAATACGGTATATTGAAAAAAAGCAATATTGTCTCAAATTAGTCAGTGAAACATTGGGGTAGTTAAACTTTGGTTAAATGCAGCTGGTTTAGTTCCATCATTAGCAGTGGTTTAAGACCACCTTAGTAATCTAATAGGATTTTTAAATATTGGTATTGCCAGTAGTCTTAATCAACTCATCTTGCAATTTGTTCTTGCTTTAAAAGAAGATGTCTTGGATGAATTACCATGTTTACGCATCAGTAGTACCCTGCATGTGGATCAGTTTTATAAAGCATGAAGTAATGTGTACAACAAGAGCTGTTGAGAGAAGTGTTTTTTTTTTACCAGAGACAATAAATATAGGGGGGTGGGAGGCTACTGGATAGTTTGCCTGTTCTTCACCTCGCCCACCCCACCAATTTGTTATGACCACCAACTTTTAACCTAATTCATAACAACAGTGTAACAACAATTTATAGCATTTAAGAAGAGTGCGTCAGAAGAACATAAAAGGGAATACACTTGCGAGAACTTAAATTGCTTGTAGATTTATTTCATACGGAAGTAAAAATGTGCATTAGGACAAGAGTATGTTACTTTTCACCAAATGGCATTGACTGATTGTATATGTGTGGGTTATAATTTTCTTTTCCAAATTGTGAACATACAAATTTTGTTTCTTGCTTGTTTTACTCCTAGGATATAGTCATATTGTGTCCAGTCATAATCCAGATGCACAGTGAATATATAACCATAATATCTCTCTTATGCCATTCTAAAGAATGGTATCTTATACATTGGTTTAAGAGTGCCTAATTATTTGCATCTGTTCAGTGTTTTTCACTAGATGGTGAAGCATTAAATTCACTAGATTTTCATTAAATCAGTACAGGATGTTTCATTGGGTGTGCTCAGTTCAAGTGAAATTAAACAAGTTTGAAAAAAAAATGCTATAAACTAACAAAACTTTGCCAGTTGTGGTAAGGTATGAGTATATTTCTGCCATAGTTGACAATGTACTCTATCTAAAGGGGAAAGGTGAATTGATGCTGGCAGTGAATGAGCCTCAAACTGAATGTAGTATTTAATTTGGAAAGCTGACAGAAAGTGACTATCATGACCCAATGATCAGGTCATAGATAAAGTTTCCCATCAGTAATCACCGATGGTCATGACTTAATAAAATGGATAATGCTGATTATTATTATGTGAAGACAGTTAAGGCATCCACCTTGTGTTCCAGAAAAAGAGGAATTTATTAAGGGGTGAAATAAAGTTCCCTTTTGAAGCCAGAACTTGTTACAGTGAACTTAAATAAATGAAAAGAAAGTATATGTACATGAGAGTTATTAAAAGCATGTGACCACATTGTGTTGCTGCAACTTTTTCTGAATCCTACTAATATAAACCCAATGGAGACGATGAGGTTTATTATTAAATGAATAGAGTATAACATTTTGAGCTGTTATATAATTTCCATGTGTTAAGGACATGTTGTGAAATATTAGATAATTATGATAAGAATAAAAAGTTTTAAGTATGGAATACTACAAAAGAGATGTTACAAGAAATTAACGGGTTTATAATTTCAGTAGGTAGTGACAGTAACTTGAAAACAGATTGTAGTGTAGATGTGTGTGGTAACAAAATGTTACCTTACTGTAAAAAGATTTTGTTAATACTACAGATTTATAAAATTTTTTTTACTCAGTTAAATAAAATGTGGGTACCAGTTTTTTCATGGCAAACTCTTCATTCATGGATAAATAATGAGTGCTACAACATTAATAAAAGCACTAATGTTAATGTTTGCTTTGTCTTTATTTTAATGAAAGTAGAGCCTGTGTATCTGACTTGTTCATATAGTACAGTCTCTCTACACAATACAGGGTCATATAACTGATTCTTACAGACAGAAAACAGTGACTAACATGCTTCCATAATTCAGATTCCGTATTACGTATCCATGGTCTGCACCGTGGGCTTGTCAGAGACCTCCAGCGCATAGTCAAGCTCTAAAATAATGCTTACAGCTACAGTGTAGAGGGTGCAACAGTAATGTTTTATATATAATTACAGACTAGGATGTATACTTGCAATTTTTGATGTAAATCTAGTACAATTTAACAAAATTTTCTACATATGGGATAAAGTGCTTAACCATAAATGTGAGTGAATAATTATATTACTTATTACAGTACAAATAGTAGAGTTATACAATAAGGGAATGATATTCTGGATTAGATTAGTATCGTGTTGTCCTCATTTGGCTTACATCGAAGAGTCAGGTTTGGTATGAAGAATGCCTCATTTATAGCATAAAACACTACACTAGCTTGGGAATGAGATAGGTGTATATGTGCCACTTCAGCAGTTGCATATTGATCATAAACTGTACACTTCTATAAAATAATTATATATCATGATTGGTAGTCATCCCACTATAGACAGCTTCTCCACTGCCACACACCACCTCTACATTAGTTACATGATTCAATCAATTGACACAAACAGTCCTGTTGTTTATAATGAATATTACTGATAATAGAATACTACAAAAGGTCTGATATATTATGTGGGTCTAATGCATCGTTTTATGTAAAGCTAATATGAATCCAGTGCTGTGGCTTATTCCAAAATTAAAATATGTAATAATAGATTCAGCCCCAGAAATAAGAACTCTATTCTAATTTCACTGAATTTATGTTTGGTTGGCTGGAGATGTAAAAGTAGTTGTGGCATAAAAATGTTTATTAAATTGGGTATATTGGTTTTGAGACCATATAATCAGAATGTTTATAGAACCATTTTACTTCTCTTAGCTTTCATTTCCTACACATTCTAGTTGATAATTATGTGTTTTGCAAACAAGTGTTAATTGTCAATATATTTTAGGCACTTGCGGCGGATCTTCACTGAAGATATATTGAGGGAATTATTAGGTTCTGGTGAAGTAATATCCGAACTGGAAAAGGAATGGGAACAGTTGTCAAGAGACAGAGAAGCCCTAAGGCAGATCTTCCCAAGTGGAGAATCTAAAGTAGTTTTACCATGTAATTTAAAACGTATGATTTGGAATGTACAGAAAATATTTCACATTAACAAAAGAGCACCAACTGACCTCAGCCCTTTGCGTGTGATACAAGGTATGTACAAATTATTGTGAATTTGATTTTTGTTTAGAAAAATACTTTCCCCTTTTGTTGACTTGTAAGAAATATAAGTAAAGTAGAAACTAAAATGTGTAACAAAAAACTTCCATAATTTTACTTGAAGTTTTAAACTAGTACAAAACTCAAACATTTTGTGCTAAAAACAAGTGAAAATTCATAACATTATCAAGTTAATTGCATTATAATTAATAACAGATATATGACTGAAAATTATTGAATAAAAATTCAGATTGCCCTATAAAATTTGTGCTTCAACTAGCACTAAAGTACTAGAAATTAAAGTGATCCTAGTTGGCAGATTGTAACCAAAACATGGGCATTATATCATCATCATTTGCAAGGATTAAACCAATGATGGTTTGTTCCAGCTCAAACAGGCAAAGGTTAGAGCTGGTCACTCCAGCGCTTCCTTGGACGTCCCACACCTCTCCATCCTCTCGACTTGTAGTTCCGTAGTAGCATTATATAATACTTAATATATTATGAACTTAAAAAAATAATACAAACTTTAATTTCCAGTTAATTTTGTGTCACATGCCAACTTCAGAATTTTTTTAGACTTACAGAAGAATTATTATTAATTTTTTTTAGGCGTATGGTATCCCAGTATTTCTTCTGTAGATGTTCTTCTTTGACAGTGTCAGTGACACTTTAATATTTTTTCTTTGTCTGTATTTAAACAGGTATGATAGATTTGATTTTATGTTTATTTTAGGTGTCAAAGAGCTTCTTCAGAAATGTATAATTGTAGCAGGAGACGATCATCTAAGTAAGCAAGCCAACGAAAACGCAACATTACTGTTCCAGTGTTTAGTTCGGTCCACATTATGTACAAAACTGATTTCTGAAAAATACAGGCTCTCGTCAGAAGCATTTGAATGGTTAACTGGTGAAATTGAAAACAGATTCCAGCAAGCTCAGGTACTTCAGACTATATACATTTACATAGATATTGTGATGCATATTGTACAGTTTGAGGTGAAGTGGTATGTGTTGTATAAAGAAATGTGTACCCAAGAAACTATCATGGTACATGTTTTGTTTTCAGTTACCTACATTTATAAGGTGGGTTTTTAAAATAAACTGCACTTAAAATAAAACATTTGATTAACAAGTTTTTGAAGTCTATTACGTTTTGAGTTTGTGCCTATTTATGGTAGTTAATTATGTAGCAGAAACAAGAGAATTAGTAAAATGATCTACAGTCATTGAGAAACTATAGACTACTAAGTGTATAAGTAAGCCTTTAGTTAGTACTTGTTCACTTTTTGTAATAACACAGGTCTGTGGTAGTCTTCAGAAACTGCTACTGCTAAAGATTAATGTAAAATTGGGCATTGTAATATGTATAAGTCAAAAGAAATTGTTGAATGATTTTCAACTGAAAGTTACTGATTTATTTGTATTCCCAATAATCACAGCTATATTCAGATATTTGAGGAGTTTTTTTCTTGTATATTTGCATGTTTTGTAAATGAAAGCATTTGTGCCAGGTTTTCTAATCACACAGTTGTGTTGTAGTGCCAACCAGGAGAGATGGTGGGTGCATTGGCGGCCCAGAGTCTTGGTGAACCTGCTACCCAGATGACATTGAACACTTTCCACTTTGCTGGTGTGTCGTCCAAGAACGTAACTCTTGGTGTACCAAGACTTAAGGTGAGACAAAAGATAGAAAATACAGTGCATGTTTACATTTGCATCATAACTAGGCTTACCATATGTCCCAGTTTGACCGGGATCGTCCCGGTTTGATGACCTGATCCTGGGGTCCCGGCCAGTTTGTCAATTGTCCCGGTTTGAAAAGTTATTCCATATAAAAAAAATTGAATTTACCGCATAATAAATGGAATGGTCCGCTGGCCGTGACTTAACAGTTAAAGACTCTTCCACAAATTCGGTTGGCAACCATGACTGGCATCGTTTGAATTCTAACGAACATTTTGTTGGTTGTATTTAGTGTTAGCTTGATGCCATGATTACCATAACGTGATAGCGCTCACTGCTAGATTGTGTCTAAAGTCTGATATAAATAGTTCCAAGAGTGTGTCATTTCAAGAACATCAAGATGCCGAAAAGGAACAGCACATTATTGATGCTTTAAAGCAAGATTATCCATTTTTGAAAAAAGTGTGTGGTTATGAGGACAGAGTAAAGTGAACATTGTTTGTCTGAATTTTCAGTTTCTCACGGCGGGCGTTCAGACATAAAAGAACATTTGAAAAGTACAAAGCATAAAGCTAGTTTAACTGCAATTGCTGGTTCCTCAGCAATTTTGTCATTTTTTAAAAGTGCCGATCCCGTCGACAAAGATCTTTTAATTGCTGCTAAGGAAGCTACTTTTGCTTTCCACACTGCTGCTCACGATTTAAGTTTCAAAACTGCAGATTGTTCTTCAAAATTAATGTCTAAGTTCTTTGAACCTAAGTTTGGTCTCGCCCGAACGAAATGTGAGGCTATCATTATAAACATGATTGCACCAATGGCAGTTAAAGAACTCGACGACGATTTGAGTACATCAAATTTTGTGACACTAACAATCGATGCTTCTAACAGAAAAGCAATTAAGATTGTCCGCTGTATTGTGCGGTACTTTGTGCCAGAACAAGGAGTGAAAGTTAAGCTTCTAGAATTTCAGTCAGTTCCTGGTGAAACTTCCGAGATATTGGCAAACTATTTAGTGTCAGTTATAAAGAAAAATGACAGTACAGAAAGTCGTTGGATTTTGTGGTGATAATTGCAACACAAATTTTGGAGGCGGAAAACGCAAAGGAGTAATTAATGTTTATTATTATGTTCGACTGAAGAAAGAATTGGCAAGAAATATTGTGGGTATTGGTTGTGGTGCTTATATAGTCCACAGCTGCCTGCAAACTGCAGTAGATGTGCTACCTATTGAAGTAGAAGCTCTTGTAGTAAAAATATACAAATATTTCTACATTTATACTGTGCGAGTGACTGAATTAAAAGAGTTCTGCGACTTTGTACACATTGAGTACAAAAACGTTCTACAACATGGTACCACCCAGTTCCTTTCCCTGCTTCCAGCTATTGAGAGATTACTTCTCATGTATGAAGGACTTAAGTCTTACTTTTTATCCCAAGAACAGTGCTCGAAAATGATAAAAGTGTTCTTTGAGAGTGATAGTGGAGAAATGTATTTGTGGTTTGTTCATGGACAGTTTACCTTGTTTAATAAAACAATCTTGGCTATGGAGAAAACTGCAGCTAGTGCAACCGATATTGTGATTGAACTGGAAAATCTGAAACACAATCTTCAAGAAAGGCGCGACAATAAATTTGTACCACAAGAAGCTAAGAAACTATTGAAGAAACTTGAGGATGAGGATTGTGGTATCAATTCTGTTAATATAATAAGAGAGTTTACAGATTTTTATGACTGATGTCTCTCCTATATTGAGCTATGGGAAAATAGTTTTGGTGGAGGAGAATCATTTGTGGATAAACAACAATGCCATTACATGGCCCAAAATTGATATAGCTGGTGAAAAAAATCAACAAAACACTTAGAAAACCAGCCATAATAATGGATGAACTGTTTGATGAAGTGGTGGTTGCCAAAGCATTTTGGTCTTCAAACTGTGACAACTGGAAAACCAATAACTTGAACTGTCAAGATAAATGGGTTCAACTGTTGCGGCATTTCAAGAATCGAAATAATTCTGTGGATAATCTCAGCCGCGTTGTCGAGTACATTTTCTGCCTGCCAGGCTCTTCTGCTCCTGTTGAAAGGGCATTTTCAATTATGAACAATATATGGTCTGAAGAAAGAAGTAAAATGGCGGAATCCATAGTGAAATGTCTAATGATTTGTAAATTAAACATTGAACTCAGCTGTAGTGAATTTTACGACAAAATTAAGAATGACAAACCGTTTCTAAAAAAGGTCCACACCAGTAACAAATATGAATGGTTTCAACCAGCTGATAACTAGGTTTTTGCAGTAAGAACGTAAGGTAGTTTTGTTCCTCATATAGTAAAATATGTATCTATTTTGTAATTGTAATTATATGTGATTGTGAACGCGTGAATGCACTTTTAGTATTCTGTAATATATACCCAAGTTGGCCTAATTGTGTAATCGAGGCGTAGAAAGCTTAAAGTTACGTAATAATTAAGACTTTATATTTTCAAAATTGCATGACAAATTATTTTACAAGTGTCCTGGTTTGAGAAGAAAAAATTATGGTAAGCCTAATCATAACTATGATACATCTATCATAACTATGATATTTATGATATATTTACGTCTATGATAACTAACATAAGGAAGACATGAATAATGAAATTGATAGTATATGGCTTTGTAACATAGCCAAAGTATAGAACTTTGTAATAGTTTAAACAATTTTTTAATTATTTCATAAAGTTAACATTGTCAGTTTTAATATTCATTAAATCAGTGATGTAACCAATGTAAGATTAATATAATATGTCTTCAAATTATCTTAAAGATAATTTGAAGATGTAAACAAACTATCATAAGTCTTCATATAAAAAATGATACATACATACGCACGCACACACTCACATACCAACACGTTCACCCAAATATTTAATTGTTTCGTTATCTTTGATATTTCTATTGTATTTCATACACAGGTCCTGAAGATGACAATAAATATTGTCGAAACGTCGACGCAAAATAACTAAAATTTGTATTATTGACCGATCCTCACTAACCATCCACTAAAACATTCATTGATTGACGGTCACTAAAAATTTAAGGATTTAATTAATATAATATATTGTAAGATCTTAAAAAAAAAATGTTTGCGATATTGGCATTAGATTAACATACATTTAATTGATGAGGTTGTAGTTACAGAACTTTGCGACACCATTTAATTAGTGTAAATGTGACATAAAATGTAAATGATCAGTGTTGGTTTCACATTGATAGTTCTGAATCATGGTCAGCCTTTTTCTTTTTGTGATTAGGAAATTATTAACATCAGTAAGAAGCCAAAAGCCCCCTCTCTGACTGTTTTTCTAACGGGAGCAGCAGCCCGAGATGCAGAAAAGGCGAAGAATGTATTATGTCGACTTGAACATACAACTCTTAGAAAAGTAAGTCAATATGTTCCTGTTAAGTATGTGTGTAGTCATGCTGTTAAATGTGTAAACACATTAGTTACACATTAGTCATGTTTGTTAGTGTGTAAACATTTTAAAAATATATTATTTTGCTTATATAGGTAGTATATAACAAATAGTTGAATTTGTGAATGTTGGGTATATTTTGAATCACAATGATTTTCATATTCTATGGATATGGTGGGAGTGGTCATGATGTTAGCCTTAATGCTGACTACACATCATGGATTTGGTTCAGTTCCAGTCATGAGCAAAATGTCTTTCTTACCTTGGAAGGGAACAACAAATAACAAACAGCAAATAGGCAAGGTATCCTTACCTAGTAGTACCTGTCCATTACCTGCTCAAGGCTGGCATGATACGGTGTATGAAATATATATTGAACCCATATATATTTAGGTGATTCTAAATGCACATGGGTCAGCTATTCTCTTCTCTTATGTTATTCTGTTATGCAAAGAATCACAACACTTTAAGAATTTTAATGGGGTATAATAATAAAAATTTTAAGAGTCTTTGAAAATAATGATATTTCAGTAGAGTTTAGTGTTATTAGAAAAATTTAAACTTCTACTGTATCAGTTGTTATGGTTGTGTAGGCCTATATATACTTTTAAGCAACCCTCGAAAATTGTTGGCGTTTCCCACTAGCCAGATACCGTTTCCCGGGGGGGGGGGGGGAATAAAACTTTATTATTTAATATTTAGCATGTACCGCTACATTATTCATTAGCCCAGTTTATATTCTGATAGTCCCTTATTGAGTTGAAGATGAAAAATAATTGATTAAAAATAATCAAGCTGGACTAGGCTGAGTGTTTCCTCTTGTGGCCACTAACATGGCGAAGTCCCGATGAGAAATACCATTTGTCTATTGCTACACCAGGGTTGAAATCTTCTAAGGGTGGTCCATTTACTGCCAGCTGCATTAAATGAAGTGATGTCCAGGGAAAGTCTCTGTTTCACTTTTATCCTGTTAACGAAGCTAAATCCCCATTCACAAGATGCTGTTGTTACTGCCATGCATGCAACGCCGTAAAATACTTTCTTTAGCTCACCAAAACGCTCAGGAAACTTGTACAGAGTTTTTAATAGCTCACCCAGTCCTTTTGAAGTTATTTGCTCTTCTTTAACCATCATTTTTAATTGAAGCCATTCCGATAGGAAAACATCCTCATTTATATCACCAGTAATAAAAACATGCGCCAATTGAAGAATCTCCTCATTGCCATATGCAGTTAGGGTGTCATCTTGAGGAAGGCACAAGAAATCCAGAACGTGGCACTTGGTGCCTACTACAGTCTCAAGTGTATCAAGACGGCACTTCAAGTAATGAACTGTGCTTTCGATCAGCTTATTACGGATTGATTTGTATTCTTCCTCCCCTTGAGACATGTTTGTGAGAACAATTCCTTGGTCGCCTTTGTATTTTGAGCAATTCAGTTTCTCTGAGCCTGAAGTGTCAGAAAGGAATTGTTTCACACTGGATCCTTCAGATGAAAGCAATAACTGAACCATTTCCACCGTTACCATCATTGACGATCGTACCTGTGAGACCAGTAACTGTTTCAACTGTAAAACTTTGCAAAATGGCTCTAGTTTCCCATACAGGTCAATCAAAAAGTTTAATGTTTTTACAAACTTGTATGATGTAAGGATTTTTAGATAGCCTTTTGCTCTAGCTGCATCTGTAGCTTCTCCTGTTGTAGCTTTCTGGTTCGTTATATCCTCAAGATGGATGACCAGAGGTACGAGATCACACCGCAAAGCTTTCAAAGCGTCAGATTTACTACATAGCCACCATACATTGTGAATATTTCTGAGTTTTACTATCTCACTTTCTAAAGTTTTTGCTGTGTTTTTAAGCTCATGGAGGCATTTTGAGGATCGTTTGTAAAATTTGTATATGTTCTTCACAGTTTCGTCAAGCTTTTGTAGGTAAGGGATGGAATTGGCAGCATCAAGTATGGCCAATTGTAGACGATGCGCGGCGCAGTGAATGCTAATTAAATGCGGAGCTTCTTCTTTCAAACGAAGTACGAAACCTGACTTTGAGCCAATCATAGACGATGCCCCGTCAGTTCCCACACTAACCATGTACTTTTCTCTTCTCCAATCAAGCCCTAAGTTATCCAAGAGCCCAGTAACCACTGAAATACGATTCTGCCCTACCGCTTTCGAGAGGCACAAGGCCTAAAAGGTCTTCTCTTATCTCCCTTCACACACATAACGAGCATAAACAATCACATGTTCCTCAGCACTTCGGTCCGTGGAACCATCAATCAAAATACTGAAACACTGAGCATTTTTTAATTTTTGAACCACATCTTGTAACTGTTTAGCAATAAAATTAATGATAACTTGGCAGTTTTTATCGTTTACATATTGTTTTGTCTCCACATTTACACCTAATTTAGTTGCAAGGGCAACTTGCTTAGGGAAGTCGGTAAATGGTTTTTCATTGATGCCTATAAAATAGGCTATGTTGAATAAAGTTGTAGTACATTTTGCGCGGTCGGAATCGTAAGCTAGCCAGGGGAAGATATCCAGCCAAGCTCTTTGAAATTTTCGTTTCCCAGAGGAACCGTGAGTAGGCCTAAGTCCACTAGAACTCGCGTTTTCCACAGTAGGCATTTCAGTTTCCCTACTAGGCCCGGCACTTACATCTCTAGCAGTAGACGTCGCACTCGCACACTCACTAGGCGTCATCGTACTGACAGTAGAACTTTTTTTAAAGAAATAATTAAGTTTAATCTGTTTCATTATGAATAAAATAACACACGAAAAATAAAATACACGCTGAACACGATCTTAGAAATTGAGAATACTCTTAGTACACGAAACAATAAATCACACGCGTAACACATCCGGTCAACTCAACAATAATTAGCAGACTGTACAACTTGGAAGGAGTGACAAAGGCTGGCGGCCCGCGCAGAACGCGTAATATTTCCGCTCCCCTCTCTCAGCAACACTATTTTGTTCGACGTGTTTTAAGATGTTTATATCCAACAGAGCAGTTTTGTTTATAAAATTCACACGGTGACAGCTAACTGACGGCCTATGACTTCAACACGCGCCTTTACTAAAACAAAAACATGACGTGTTTTGGTTTAATAGACGTCCTTCTTTTTTCCATTTTTCATTCTTTCTCTCCTCTTTTCTCCTTTTTTTCACAGTCAAAACCCACTTGCCACTGGCGAGTGGGTGAGTGCAATTTTCGAGGGTTGCTTTTAAGTAGTGTGGCTTACATGAACCCACAGGTTTTTATTTTTGTGGAATGAAGAGGTAATCTGTGATTTAAATTTCACCCGGAATAAGCTGCATTTTATTGTTAATTGTATTTTACAAGTCAGAATTATAATATGAGAAAGTTTATATTATAATAATAGAATTTGTAACTGAATTTATTATAATATATTAACACTTTATTTTTTCTCTATGTGAAAGTTATTAATGGTTTTATCTTTTGTTATATTACAAAATCGAGAAATTTCTGATCAGAATATTTTAATTATAATAGCATTACATGAAAAGGTGGTAATTAGAATATATTTCTGCTTTGTTTAATAGGTAACAGCAAATACTGCAATTTACTATGATCCAGACCCACAGAACACAGTGATACCAGAGGATCAAGAGTTTGTTAATGTTTATTATGAAATGCCTGATTTTGACCCAACACGTATATCTCCATGGTTGTTGCGTATTGAATTGGATCGTAAGAGAATGACAGATAAGAAACTGACTATGGAACAAATCTCAGAAAAGATCAACGCTGGTTTTGGTGATGATCTGAACTGCATTTTCAATGATGACAATGCAGAGAAACTAGTCTTACGTATACGTATAATGAACAGTGATGAGAATAAGCTGACTGAGGAAGAAGAGACAGTGGACAAAATGGAAGATGATATGTTCCTTAGATGTATTGAAGCGAACATGTTGTCTGACATGACACTGCAGGTAATTAATAAATTGTTACATATGTTTTTGAGTTCCAGTGAAAAATTAATAATAGTTTCAATGTTGTTTGTTAAATCTTCAAACTTCCGGAAGTCGCACATTCTAAAATATATCGTATTCAAGTGATAATGTGGATATTAAGGATTACAATTTTATTATAATTTCCTGTACTCATACTATATCAATTATATGTATTCAGGTCCTCTGTGCACCATACAATTGAACATTATGTTGTATATGAAAAGTTGCAAAATTGATTGTATAAACAATAAACTTTTCCATAATCTGGAGTGTTGCCACTTACGTCTTCTTCACTAAAATTTATATAATCCCTGACAATCAATACTTTTATCTAGAATATTTTTAGTTTTGTTAAAACTTTATCCCAAATTCTGTTTACTTCTCTTTGAGGAAAGTATTCAGACCCTGACCATTATCTTCGCTTTCGCAAAAGTATATTTCATCTCAGTGTTATTAAAAAAAAAATGTAAAGTTTTCTGTTTGAGGTATGAAGCAAGACACATTGTGTTGAAAAGAACTTCATAAAATAGCAAAATGCTTGTGTATAGGAGAAATGATTGAGAAAAATAGAAATGTAATCATTAAATATTTCTGTAAATTAAACTTACTTTTTACTTTTGTTTTCCAGGGTATTGAAGCTATAAGTAAAGTGTACATGCACTTACCACAGACTGATTCAAAGAAGCGTATTATAGTAACAGAAAGTGGAGAATTTAAGGCCATTGCTGATTGGCTGTTGGAAACAGATGGTACAAGTCTTATGAAAGTACTGAGTGAACGAGATGTTGACCCAGTCCGTACATTTTCAAACGATATTTGTGAAATATTTTCTGTAAGTATCATTTGGTGAAACAGTGTAGGTATTGTGAAGGTTATAAATAGTGTTTAGCCTAACAGTGCTGTACATTTACTCACCTTCTCTATTAATATAAATACATAAATAATACATACATACATATTTCTGTCTACTCACCACGTGTTTGTAACATTTCCGGTACGCACGTGCTCCCAATACGCACACTATATTTTATGCCCAGGGTCCAGAGTTCTATAAGCGAAAGCGCAGAAACATTGGGGTTGTACGAAATAATAAGACTGATTACCATTGAAAGGTGTAAAAAACTTGGTTTAATTGTTACTTTCTTTGCATAGTTAATATTCAAAATACAAATGGCGGCTTATACCGCACCTACAACATGGCGGCCATTTAACTTCCGCTCCTTATTAATATCTTACGTTTCCAATAATTATTCTCTCTTTACTTCTATTACATCAAAAGGACATTTTATACTGCAGTATTTAATTTTTCTAATATTACCATTGAATCGGATTATTAAACACAAACCAACGCCTCTTCTAAAAGAAGCGGCCGGCCTGTTCTCTCACACTTTCTATCGCTCTCTCTCTCATTTCATCTTTAACAATTTTGATTTACTAAATTTGGCGGTTCATATTATCTCGAGCCCGATTATTTTGTAAAAAAAAAGGTATTATTTAAATGTTGCACTTTCCTGAAATGTTGAGGTTTCCGTGTGGTTCAGATGCGGCCCATGCTCGCCCGATGTTCGGCGTACTTTTATTATTCTGATTGTCTGTCTTGTTGGCACTGACTCTACATTGTTAGTTGTTATTAATTTTTCTTGATATTTGTCTGATAACAGTTACATATTAATGATTTATAACACTTTGGTTGGTAAAATTTACACCAGCACACTTTTAAACGTGCTTACTCCATGAAGATGTACGGCAGACTGGGCAGACATATTGTCGTAAAATCGACAGGTGGAGGGGATTAACTGTTATTAACCCTTTGTCTGAGACAGGTGACGGTATTGTTCCACGTCATCATTATTACGTGTGTCATATTTTGTTATAACAAGTCAGCATTGTCGATCAGTGCGACCATCGAGTGTGCCTCATCTCGCACGTACGCTCTTGGCCTTGAGACGAATTATACAGATGAAACTGCATCGTGTATTTAAACATGGGGGAAGTTGACCTAACTCTCTTTTACACATGAAAATACAATAAAAATACAATACAAGATTCCTTAATACCATAATTCCTTAAAACGGACGTTTGTACCGTCACAGTGCCTCAGTTAGTATGATGGAAATTAAAATGAAATTAGTACAGTGTTCCCAATATCCAGTGTTCTTTTATAGTTTTGAAATATTACAATCAAACCTTGATTTAACACTCCTTTGATATAACTTGGCCCTTGAAGTTATATAATTATTATAATACAATACAATATTTAGCACAGTTGAAAAAAATTCCCACGTAAACAATGTATAATAGACTTAATTTTACACGTAGTTTAGGTACCAGACCCATTATTTGATCATTGAATAAGCCCATTAAAAACTTTCACATTTCATGTACGTTTTTAGAGACACTTCTGTTACAAGGGGTACAGGCATACTTTGGCCTTGAAAATCATGTAAATGTGATTAGTTTTGTTTGGTGATTATACATTGTGTAGGTGTTTTATATTCGTGCGTACAGAAATCTTGAAATTTTGAAATTTTTGTGTTTTGTATACCTTTATTTAAAAGGTAAGTCATTGTTATTGTAGGCCTATTATTTTTATTGTTGTCTACAGTGTACTTTAGTAAATTTATCTCAATATATTTGATTACTTTTAAGACCACAGGGTCTAAACAGTTTATTACCACTGTAAAACTTCATATGCTTGGGCTAACAAGAGACTATGTATAAAATGCTAGTGACTGTGTATAAATGCTAGTGATATCAGTGTTTCCATTCATTTTTTCTCATGAATAAATTCCATATTTACTCACATAATTTTCAATCTTACATAATTTTTACACCCCTATTATTAAGCCTGTGTTTCCATGTTTGTATGATGTTTTTTATCTTTACATAAATTTTGCAATGTCAGCAACAATAATAGTAGAAAAAAAATAATTCTGGAAAATAGTTGTCAAGTAATGGAATGCAGCAGTGTGCTTTTACTTTCCTGTTGCTGACCATCCTTGAAAGCTGTAACAAACAAGTTGTATGTTGTCAAGGTCAGTGCGTGCATAGTATCCTGTATGTAGCCCTTATTCTTATTTTTTACTGTAAATGCATAAGTCTCCTCACACTCTTTAGAGCCAGAGTTATGGATAAATAAGATAGGGCTTCAACTTCTCAGAAAACTGAGCTGAAATAGGGAATGTGGTGTTTCAGTACCTAGTGATACTGACAAAATCAAAAGGCATCCTTAATAAACATGTAACAGTAAAATGCATAATTTTATGTTACTTTTTTTTACAAAAACATAATAAAACCATCGCATACCGATTTAGTACATATTAAAATATAAACTGTCTTACCACAAGAAGTTCTTCCTCTTTAATGATAATTTTTTTGTACATGTAGTCCAGATCATGTACATGATCCACATGCTATTAAATTTAATAATATCCTTGTAATAACAAAATAAAAAATAAAATTTCTTATTAAATTTTAATTTTTTTCAATCGTGAGGCATAAAAAGTAGCATGCGAGAAACTTTTTCTTATTCAAAATAGACTAATACATTAAGTGAGTCAATTGTACAGAAAGATTCAAATTTAATTTTGATCTAACTCCCAATGTTTTATCTGTATTGATTTCAAAATTATTGAGTGAATCATACAAATATACTTCAGCAGTTGCGCTCTGTATAATTACTGCATACTGCTGCTCTTCCAGTTCCCGTCCTTTTCAAACTGTGGTTATCATGGATGTGTTTCAATTAATGCATGTTGCTGTTACTGAAATCGTTAGAAATATAACTTTTATAATTTAAGACTTATATTTAATGTTCAAGGCATTTGAATTATTTATTGTATTGCAATCTATTGTAATTAAAGAATGCTTGATGTCATAATGAAGAACAGCATTTTTCATTATTTATCTGTTAATTTAGTTCTCAGTATTTTAACATTACAATTCTACATAATATACAACAAAAAATATTATTTTTTAATATAACGTGCAGTAATATAAATGGATGGCATATTGTTACTGTTGGATAATGTATGTAAGACAGAAGAGTCGTTTTTTTAGAAGCACAGCTTTTAGAATTTTCACGAAGTAATTGTAATATGAATTTACCAAACTTCACAAAAATTATAAATATGAGGACAAAACATTGTTTTTCTAGAAATGTCTTAAAATATGTAAACTTAAAAGCTTCTCTTTGATATAAAGTTTCTCTGGATATAAGGTTCTTATTGCTCAGTCTGCTGAAAAACAATACATTAAGGTTACACTGTATAAGTTTTTATTGACATAACAGGTTTTTTATTAATCTGATCATGTTTTCATATTTAAATAAAACAGTAAGTTGTGCTTTCACTGTGAAGGCATCACAACTACAGTTTTGTTTATTATTTATTTGTTTGATGACACAAGTTTGTGTGCACATGTGTTATACTACGTTTTATTACGGATTATAAAATTGTATTTATTTTCACGTACCTTAACTTCTGTCCAGGGTCCCAACACGAACTGTGAATGCAAACATGATTGCAAGGTTACACTAATAACATACGCAACTTGTATTTAGGAAGAGAAAAACAAATTAACTTTTATTAAATTCTTTAGATTTTTTAACATGTTGGTTATTCACCTCTTTAACCATTTAATTACTTCTTGCCAAAATTTAAAATAAACAAAACATTGACTATATTTATGACATGGTTATATATTACTAAAATTCTATTACATCTTATCCTAAAGAAAACAGCCCAGCCTGCCCATTCTCACATTCACACCATTCAAAACCCTTTTTTAAATATATATGTGCCCCATTTTATTACCCCAAAATTAACCAGATACCCCTTGCCGGCACGTGGCGTCCCCTCGACCTCATGTTACCTCATTTACAAAGTTTGTCTATGTCCAAAAACAATTTATGATGTCATCTTTTTGCCGAAAACTGGCATCACTGTCACATTTTTTATTAACTGAAACTCACTTTTACTTGATATTCACAAATTTTTAATGAGCCCCATGGGGTGGTTACCTGGCCAGGTAAGCGTCGGTGAGAGAACTGGGCAGAGCGTTCACCAAGTTCCCCCAATTACATTCCTTTCGGACAAGGCGGAAACCAATGCCTTGTGTACAAAGTCATTGTTACTGTTCAGCCAACACATGTGATTTTCGTGTGTTGGACGTCGACGATATTTGTGTCCAGAGGTTTACGTCACAAAATAGGTGTGACTTAAACTTATGTCCTCCAGCTCGGACCACGTACGAACAAAACTTTCGTCTCCGAGCCATATTGTTTTAAACTTCTTGGCGTCGTCTGCGCACCTGCTGGAGTTAGCGCGCTTGTGTGCGGGTGTCACACAGCATCAAAGTTCCAAGAATTGTATCACCGTCAACAACACGACATTCCATTGCATTGGCATCACCTCACAAGTCGTTTGTTCTAACTACGCTTCATTTGAACACGTGGCTGTCCACACAGATGAAACTGAATTTAATAATATTTTAATAAAATAAAACCCAAATTTAATAAAATAAAAAGCCCTCCTTTTGCCCTGTTACAATACCCCCCCAATGAGAGATCTTCTGTCGAAACAGAAGAAATCTCATTGTTAAACCCCTAAGAGGACCGGTGAGGATATGGTGCCAACAACCCCCCATTAGTTCTTACACATCATGGGTAAACTACCCCCCTGGCTCGGCGACTATGGCCACATCTGAACGAGATCACTGGACTTCTCTATACAAGATCCCAACACCATAAAATCGAACAGACACGCACCACAGCGCACCTAACCGTCTAACATGCCACCCCAAAATCCAAACCCCTGGTATTATACCACGCCAGATCCTCAACCGATATGTTCCCCCTTACCATGCACACTGGGCTGCCTTTAGCAGTTACTGGGCTCGTACATACTCTTATAATACAATTTTCAAACTCAAAATATTTATCATTAAATCAAACTCATTTAAGTGACCTTCTAAAATGAAAAATCTGTTACATAATTCATCACTCTGTTAATTCTCTTCACTATTATTCATAATCAGAAAAACAAATAAATTGAACATCTAATTACACATGAACTCATTTATCCTAACCTTGGATTAGACATACATACTAAACAATACAATTCAATAAAAAAACACTAGTAATACACCTAAACAATAATACACTTAAAACTCAAAACATCAATTAGATGGCAGGCACAGAAAATCAAAATTTTTTTTTCCAAAAAAAATTTAAATTTATTAAAATACACTTTTCTCAATATTCAGAAAATTTAAAATTATTTAAATCAATTAAACAACAAAATTTGCATCACTTCATTGCCAAAACTGGTCTAGTTTATAACATCAACCATCAGCTGATCAAACTGGGTCAAGTCAACAACCTTGACCTACATAGGTTATACATAGGCTACATCATAAAATACATTAAACATCTTTTAAAAATTCTATCTTCAAACACAACAACATAATAAAATATGACCTTTAAAATTAACAATAAAATTGACATTTAAATTACTCAAAATTACACATTTTACAACTTTACTTTATTCTCAAATTCTATTAAAATTGTCACTTGTTTCCATTAATTTTTATATTTCAACTATGATTTACTTTCTTTAACATGCTCAATCTCCATTAGTTTGGGTGATTTAATTATTCATAATAACTTGATTGTATCAACTTGGCATTTATATATATTCATAACCCCCTTCTGACTCTAACACTCATTAACAGCTTTAACTAATATGACACCCATCTCTATCAAAACATCTATCAAACAATCTCTAAACCCAACTTACTACTCAACTCAATTCGCATCATTCTACTCTTATAAAAAAAAATACTCTCTACCCCTTTGTACTCAGGATGTGTGTTCCCCCCCCCAAAGCTCATTCCCTTATGTTGGTCCCTGGATTCTACCTAGGCAACCCTTTCCGGCGCTAAACGGTCCCTTCCCGTCCCAACCCTTTTGTTGTGGACTCCTACCACATCACCTCCCTTTTACAAAATTCCCATCAACTCTAATTACTCTCCCAATACAATACTCTCATTTACAAAATATCTCCACTTATTTATTACATCAATATATCAATCAATACTCTACATATATTCCCCATAGCTACTGTGTCACCATTACATCTCAAATTCTACATTACATTAATTCACAACAATATTATTCTCTCTATTACCCCTTTAAGCGCTAAACATGGACTGCTCTAATTGTCCTAACAAAATATTAATCACCCAAAATATACCTTTTACAAATCATTTAAAATTCTTAACTATATCAAATTACTTCCAACATTTAAATCAAAATCTTTTAACACATTAAAATCATTATATTCAAACATTAGTTACCTTGGAAATTTTAAACAATTTATAAGTGACATTCTACAGCGGATCAGCTGATTTCTAGGCAAGGCGAATGACCTTTGTTCAAAAATGCTGCACAAAATTATATAACAAAAAATACATAACATATTTATAATTCTTACACTCTAACCTAACAAGATTAATGACCTACTAAAACATGATAACCAAACTATAATAAACATCCATTGTATACATTCTCCCAAATCAAACAATTATTTAATTATTTCAGGAGCGAGTTGCCATTTCTAAGTTGCAAAATTTTAATTCGTTGCTCCCCCGAGCAACCACCCTGCCACACACACTATTGTTTTTTCTGGTGGACTGTTGCGCCCATTTGCCTCCACAAGGACGGCATTGGTGGAGGAATTTATCATCTCCGTGTCCTTGCTTCAGCGTTACATTTAAAATTGATAGATATCATTATATCTTTGTTATATATTTACATGCCCTTAAACGGGTCTACCACCTGGCCTTGCTGTTCCTACTCGAACAGAGTGGTAGCCGCTGTTCCATAGTTCCGGGGATTTCCCCTAAATTCACCCCCCCATCAATTTCAAATATAAACCAATTTCAAGCCAGCTATGGTCAAGGTTCTTAATTTATGGCCATAGCTGACCGCTAGCCAAAACCACGATTAGTGCTGGTAAGGCACTTACAATTGTCAAATTTTGAGATTACGTCATACATGTATTAATGTCTTGCATACCTCATTAATGTAAAATTTAAGTACGTCAAATTTGGTTGAAATTGCTATTCACTTTACTGAAATTATTTTTCATAAAATCAAATGTCTTCTAATGACAATTCTTTTTCTTTTATATTTGTTTTACTTATTACAGGAGTGGAATTTGCTCCTACTTCACTAATTTTGATAGATTCGTCTACGTTAGTGTCACTAATTGACAGTGACTCTGTCTGGATACCTGAATCGCTTTTATCAGCCGATTCAGTTGACATATTTTCATTACTTTCGTTCATTACTTTACATTCGGCTTTATCGCCTACAATTACATCAACTTCATTTTCGTTAATAGCCATCTCTTATTCTTTATAATTTATATTTATTACTTTACTTTAGTGAATTTAATTTATTATAACACACTTTCAATCTTATGTAAGTCATGCGTAAATTACGTACTTCTACGCATTTTTTGCGTACCGTTACTTAACCTCGAATCACGCTTGCATTCATCTGTAGGTGTGGAATTTTAATTATTGAATTTCTAAAATTCGTCCCTGTTCGGGCGCCAGTTCCCAACACGAATTGTGAATGCAAACATGATTGCAAGGTTACACTAATAACATACGCAACTCGTATTTAGGAAGAGAAAAACAAATTAACTTTTATTAAATTCTTTAGATTTTTTAACATGTTGGTTATTCACCTCTTTAACCATTTAATTACTTCTTGCCAAAATTTAAAATAAACAAAACATTGACGATATTTATGACATGGTTATATATTACTAAAATTCTATTACATCTTATCCTAAAGAAAACAGCCCAGCCTGCCCATTCTCACATTCACACCATTCAAAACCCTTTTTTAAAAATATGCGCCCCATTTTATTACCCCAAAATTAACCAGATACCCCTTGCCGGCACGTGGCATCCCCTCGACCTCGTGTTACCTCATTTACAAAGTTCGTCTATGTCCAAAAACAATTTATGATGTCATCTTTTTGCCGAAAACTGGCATCACTGTCACATTTTTTATTAACTGAAACTCATTTTTTATTAACTGAAACTCACTTTTACTTGATATTCACAAATTTTTAATGAGCCCCGTGGGGCAGTTCCTGGCCAGGTAAGCGTCGGTGAGAGAACTGGGCAGAGCGTTCACCAAGTTCCCCCAATTACGTTCCTTTCGGACAAGGCGGAAACCAATGCCTTGTGTACCAAAGTCATTGTTACTGTTCAGCCAACACATGTGATTTTCGTGTGTTGGACGTCGACGATATTTGTGTCCAGAGGTTTATGTCACAAAATAGGCGTGACTTAAACTTATATCCTCCAACTCGGACCACGTGCGAACAAAACTTTCGTCTCCGAGCCATATTGTTTTAAACTTCTTGGCGTCGTCTGCGCACCTGCTGGAGTTAGCGCGCTTGTGTGCGGGTGTCACACAGCATCAAAGTTCCAAGAATTGTATCACCGTCAACAACACGACATTCCATTGCATTGGCATCACCTCATAAGTCCTTTGTTCTAACTACGCTTCATTTGAACACGTGGCTGTCCATACAGATGAAACTGAATTTAATAATATTTTAATAAAATAAAACCCAAATTTAATAAAATAAAAAGCCCCTCCTTTTGCCCCGGTACACATGAACATATAATTCTTGTCAAGTGAATTCTTATCGTGATTTTACGTGATTGTGACTGGACATGCATATTGTGCTAATACTTTCTTCTACAAAATATGTTATACTGAAGTGTACATCAATGTGTGTATAATTGCAGTGAGTTTACTTCTTTTACATTCATTTGTGATGGACCAAATGTATTTATGTTATGTATACGCCTCAACATTATCCACATATTGTGATGAATATTAAGAGGAACACCATTTTTTTCACAGTTCTGCCTATAATAGTATGTTTCTGAGGTGTTATTGAGCAATGTTTTCACTTCATTTCTATTTTTACAAGAATACATTCTAACATTATAATGTTAATGGGGTGTTAATTAAAATAATTTTTTTTTGTTAAAATGCATATCAGCACATTTAACAAACAACTTATATGAAGAAGGAACCAATACAAATAAGAAAAAATTAAAATTATTGTTTGCCTAGTTTACAAATACATATTCTTTGTTTTTACTGTTTTTAATCACTTAAATTTTTCTCTGTGTCTTAAAACAACTTTGTTTCATTTTACAGGTGTTGGGTATTGAAGCTGTGCGTAAATCTGTAGAAAAAGAAATGAACACTGTGCTTCAGTTTTATGGTCTTTATGTAAACTACCGTCACCTGGCTTTGCTTTGTGACGTTATGACCGCCAAAGGTCATCTTATGGCTATCACTCGACATGGTATTAACAGGCAGGACACAGGTGCTTTGATGAGGTATGGACAAAAATTGTCATTACTTAAATTAAGCCGTTAATGTAATATTCCAAATATAAAAAATTATTTACTGTGCCTTAAAAATCTATTACATGTTTGGTTTTCTAGAATTAAATATTAGTAGTCACTGAAGCCGAAAAAAAATAGAAATTGCAAATTAAGTGGCTTCTATGAGATTTTTTGCATATGCCTAAATAAAAAGGTAAGAAAGAATTTTAAAAAAAGTTTACAAAAATTCAGTCGCGGTTTTTCGAAAAAAGGGAGGGAGGAGGTACAAAAATTCATTTTTCGTGATTATCTTAAAAAATATTAAATTTATGACAAAAATACAAAATACCAAAAAGAAAGAGCATAACAGTCTGCATAAAAAAGGTTATTAACATTTTTTTGTCAGGGTGATAATTTTAGTAGAAAAATGAATTCAAAATTGGCCAAATTTTTCACAAGGTGGATTTTCACATAAAATACATGTTTATTTAATAGACATGCAATTTTTTCAAGAATATAAGTTTAAAAACTCATTATTACTCATTTATGTATATATTATTATGTATAATTTTTTACTTATTTATTACGCATTATAATAAAAATGTTATTAAAAAATGCACTTTATAAATATATTCAAAAATAGTTTTTCTTCCAATTATTGAAGATTTTGACAATAAAATAACTTTTAAAACACATTTATTATTTATACAAATTATAAATTATTTACTTATAACTTATTATGATTTACAAAATTATTAAAATATCGTTTATTTCTTAAATTTTTCGGAATTTTTCACAATTATCAATGTGGAAAATAACTTTTTAGTACATTTATTATTTATTTACAAAATTTAATTATAACAATTATTTTTATAATGGTAAATATATTTAAAAATCAATTTCTTCTCCAATTTCTTGAAAAGATTGAGAAGTCAAGTCTTCTATTTCTATTTCTCCCTCATCATACACAATATTTGAAAAATTTGTGCACAAATGAAATTCACAGTTTCCACAAGCCGATGAACAGTACAATCGACTTTTTCTGCAACTGCATAATATTCCACAATCTTGTTTGCAATTACAGAAGATCATTTGCGCTAGAACCGCACCAAATTTTAAAATATCAAAATTACTAACACAAATCTTAAAACATAAAATTGAACTTCCAGCAAAATACAGTATAAAAAAGAGTAATGAACTCACGGAACATTCAATATCGAACTGCGTTAATTCAATATCTGTATGGCGCATGTACCAGCTGTCCTCGCTCTCCCTAAAATTCTTCAACTTTCAGGGTCTGTTCTTTTTATGCCCATGCACGGATATAAATTCTCACTATGTAGAAGAGAAACCTCAAATATTGTAGTTTTACGTACAATAGTTACATTTTAATATTTTTTTTTAAGTTTTTAACTATTAATATTAATACACGCAATGGACATATTTGTACATTTGTTAATAAAAGTTACATTTATTTAAATTTAACTAAATTTTAACAATTCTTTACACCGTGCTCTTATAGAACACACTTTGACCACTTTCATAATTTTGTTAAAAAATATTTATTTTGAAAATTTCTGTGGAAATTTTAAGTTAAGAAAATGATGTATACTTGCAAACTCAAAAAAATGATAAATTTTAAAACTCGCTTATTTTATGCCAATAAATCAATAGGAATTTTTATTATTTTTTTCAAGACCTATATATGTAAAGTTTATATTGTGAAGTTTTTTTTTTTTAATGTAAATACATTTGTAATAAATTGTTAATATGTTTATGCATTAGTTGAAAAAAATAAAAAACAAAAGTTATTACTTTATTTTAAATATTTATTAATACTTTAGTTATTTTCTTTTCATTTTATGTAAAGTACAAACATTTAGCTTTAAAATGCTTTTTGATTTTTGTCTCTACGACTATTATAACGGATTTTATTAAAATTTGTATGTTGCAATGTCAGAAAAAATTAGCCTTCCCGCTCGTCAGGGCGGACTCTGACAATCATTTTTTTTTCTAATATTTCAATTCCATTTTTCTCACAAAGTATAGGCCTGACAAAAAACATGATAAATAGCTTTTTTGTAGAGAATTTAATGCTCTTTAATTTTTGTAATTTGTCTTTTTTTCGTAAATTTTGTTATTTTTTAAGATAATCATGAAAAATGAATTTTTGTACCTTCCCCCTCCCTTTTTTCGAAAACCCGCGACTGAATTTTGGTAAACTTTTTTTTAAATTGTTTCTCACCCTTTTATCTAGCCTTATGCAAAAAATCTCGTAAAGCCACTTAATTTGAATTTTTTTCCTTTAGTGACTGTACTATATGTATAATTTTTTGAAGTACAGTCATACCACGCTTAACGCGAGTGATATGCGTTCCTTGGCGATTCGCATAAAACAAAAATCGCGCTAAGCGGTGTTTCCTATTTTTTACCGACCAATACCTCATTTTAGTTTTTATTGCTTTTATATGATTTTCCTTGTCAAAATGTGTTATAAACATAATAAAATACGTATGTACGTACAAAGGTTTTGATAAATAAATATTCATAATACAAAATCTCAAAAAAGGCATTTTAATTTAAAAGATATACATACGTACATACAAACGAATATGTACAAAAATAATTTTTACAAACATCTACCTAATTCACTTACAATTGATCACAAAGAAGAGCCTTGAGAAGTTCCGGGTTGAGGTTCCTCATGTGGCTTCTCAGTCGCAGCCTTTTTGAAAAATGTGTGTAGAGTTGGTTGTGATGCTTTTCGCTTCCTTTCATTTAATAGTTGTTGATAACAATCTATTCCATCATTGACAAACTTTTTTTGACTTTCGCGATTCTCTCCCAATCAACTTCATTTTGCTCTATGAGGATTAATCCTGTTTGAATTAACATTAAACCTTCCTGCAAAATTTTAGTTGACAAAATTCGCGGTATTTCTTCAGGAACGAACTCTTCTTTTTCCGCTTCATCTTGAGATTGTAGATCTAGAAGTTCTTCGTTTGTCAAACAACATCAACAGGAAAATCAGTTTGGAGGCTTTCCAAGGTAACAGAATGACCGGGCACGTTATCCAGAACTAACAGGGCTTTATGTTCTAAGTCGTTCTCCTCACAATATTTTTTTACTTCGGGGATGAAATGGTTAAGATACCGATCATTAAACACAGCCATTGTCACCCAAGCCTTCTTGTTTGATGTCCATATGACAGGCAAATTTTCTTTTTTATAAAATTTCATCGCTCGTGGATTTTCTGAGTGGTACACCAAAAGAGGTTTTAATTTCAAATCTCCACTTGCATTACCCCCCAATAGAAGTGTAAGCCGATCCTTGGCCGCTTTGAAGCCGGGGGCCTGTCGCTCACTTTTAGAAATGAAAGTGCGTTAAGGTAACTTTTTCCAAAACAGCCCTGTCTCATCCACATTGAAAACAAGGTTAGGGGGATAGCTTCGACTGTTCACCAAATCCTTAAATGTGGAAGGATATTTATCAGCTGCTTCCATGTCGGCACTTGCTGATTCACCTTGAAGTCGAAGGCTGTGGAGGTTTGAGCGACGTTTGAATTGATCAAACCAACCTCGACTTGCTTTAAATTCAATGGTCGAAAATTCTTCCTCCTTTTTTTTTAATGTTGTCAAACAGGGACTTAGCCACGATAACAGCCTGGCTTAAAGGCATTTGCCGCTGGTTCATGTCTTCAACCCAAACTGACTGACAGTAGGTGTTCCATTTTTTCCATAATAGAGGATCTAGACCGATTCACTTTTGTAGCAGCAATAGATGTACCTGCGGACTGACTGGATAGCACAATTTTTCTTTATTTTTTACAATTGTACGTACGGTTGACTCCGATATGTCAAACTCACGACCGACTTCTGTGGCACCAACACCCGACTCCATATGATTTAAAATTTTCATTTTAACTTCAAGAGTCAACGATTTATGTTTAACTGCTAATTTTGACATTTTATCAGCGCACATTGTTAATCCGTTCTAATTAAATGTTCGAACTAAATTGAAAGGAAAACGTATTCCCAATGTTTAGAAACAATAACGGGGGGGGGGAGTGAATGAATGGTTTTCCAGGAAATTGGCCGAGACTTAAGTTCAACAAGGGGTCCTAAAAAGGATGGATTAATCCGAACTACCATTCCAAGAATGTAAATTAGTACGTATACAGTGCAGTAACGTTTATTTGGCTGAGACAAGATAAACAAGAAACGTGAATACATTTCTGGCGGGAATGGAAGATGCATTTTGCAAACTAACGCCTACGACACACACGTCCGCCTTTTCTACAAACATTGTGCACAGTTTAATCTGAGTTGTGGCATCGGGAACTCGGAAATGGTTAATAAACGTCAGCCACTGCTGTGTGTAGTGAAAATGTGTTGTGTCTATTCAGCGTCACCACGGGTCTCCAGCACAGATATGATTTCTCATTCATCAGAATCCCGCCAACAAGAGTATTCAAGGTCAAATAACATTTATAATGTGTAATGGCACAGCCATGTATGTTTGCAAAACGTACTACTGTTTTGGCTGACACTTATATACAGATTTACGTCTGACCTAATGCAACCTCTTATTTATCTGTACAAATCAGCTGTCTGTTTTTACATTTCCACCAAACGTTTTGGTAGGCTGACTCCTTAAAAAATAATACAGTAATGTAATTATGTGTTTATTTGTCATTTTCAAAATAAAATACGCAAACTTTAGTTGTTAAATTCAAAATTTACATATTCATTACATTTATGATGATACGTATATATACAATATTATTGGTTCTGTATATGTAATTGTTAATATGTATAATAAATATTTTCTTAGAAAAAAAAAGTGTTATAGCGAATTCGCGTTATGTAGGGTCACGCAAAGCGGGGTATGACTGTATAAAAGAAAGCTCAAAGTACTCGATGGTAGCAAAAATATGATTATGAACTGAGTGCACACACCCCTACAAGTAATTCAGTTGGCACCCATACTTACGGATTCCATGCAGTGTAATATCCTAATATCCTTCAAGGTGGGTCACAGACTTGAAAATCTTGAGAACCACTGTTGTAGACATATCTCATTTATTATAGGGTTACTGTCATTTGATTCAGCTGAACCAGTAAATCAGCTGTACCAATTGGTTTCTTGAGGGTTTTTCTATTCACTGCTAAGAATGACATACATTTGTGTAGCTCATCATTACCTTATTCATGTGAAGTTTGTGTTCACACCAAAAACACAAAGGTTTTATGTGGATTAAAACCTTTCAAAAGTATCTTGTATATATTGTGTCTCATTTTCCTTTCCTTGTAAAGGCTGTTTTATCGTGCATGTTTAATTTCACTTGTGAATTACTCAGTAATATTTTGAGTTGTATGTTCACGTATTAAATTATGGATCGTTCGATGTACAGATTTTCAGGGAATAAACAAATAACATTAAGTTAAAAGTGGGCTTTTAGAATATAGTAGAAAAAGTGTGTCATTATATAAGAATCCAATAAGTTTATTTGTGTTTCTGATTGATAATTTTTAAATTATTATATATCTTAACAGAATTGGTGTTTTTGTTTGTAGGTGTTCATTTGAAGAAACAGTAGATGTGTTGATGGATGCAGCTTCACATGCAGAAGTAGATCCAATGAGAGGTGTATCTGAAAACATTATCATGGGACAGTTGCCTCGAATGGGAACTGGTGTGTATAATTATAAATATTTATTCATCATGTTTTAATTCTTAAAAGATATGTGCATGCTATAATGCAAACATAAATTCTTCATTTATAAATGTAGGAAAAATACGGCAGTAATAAATTATGTCATGTAATTTTAGCTATTGATTCGAGGCAAGTTATTGACCAAAGAGGCGAGGTTAAGGAGTGGAGAACAAATATGTTTGTCCTCAACTGTATAATGTGTACATTCTATTGATTGATACATTATAATAGTTGTGTGATGTAATGTTTGGTGTGGTTGAACTAAGGTAGTTGTATGTCTTTTTGTGTAGGATGTTTCGACTTGCTGCTGGATGCTGAAAAATGCAAAGCTGGTATTGAGATACCAA
>JAWRYS010001275.1:0-10000 GCA_034769895.1 Magicicada septendecula | reverse complement strand
TGAATATGGGTATGGGAATGATGGGTGGAGGGGGAATGTTCTTTGGAAGTGCCGCAACTCCATCAATGAGTCCACAGACAACACCATGGAATCAGGGTGCGACACCATCATACCCAGGCAGCAGTTCATGGTCACCAAGTAAGTGAAAACATCATGCTAATTTATTGTGTAGTTGTGCATGCGCACATGTGTGCATGTGATCGGAATGGGTAATGACTAAACTTTTACTATTACTAAGTGTTGAGATTTAGTCCACACTGTTAGCGTCTTCCAAATATAAAGTACATCGTAACACATACTTTTGTATTTTGAATGATTCTTGTGTTGGATGCTTTTAAAACCTCTGGAATTTTCTGTAAGACTTGATGATTAAAGACATCTTAATAACAGACCTTTCCAATAACCAAGACACACATACTGGCAGTAACATTTTTATTCTAGCCAAACATTTTTATTGGCTGTCATATGCATACAGGGAAAACGTGATTGGAGGAAATGTGGTTCTGAAAAATTTTGTAAATTTATGATTTTCATTAACTTCCGAGTTAACTAAGTAATGACACAAAATTATATTAAAAATAATGAGAATACATTCTGTTTCAAATGTTTGTAAATGTATGGAATATCTGAAAATAAAGTTATAATTATGTACCTATATTTAAAAATGTAATATTCTTTTTTATATGGTAGGTAGCAAGGTGTGATTTTTTGTCAAGTGTTTCCTGCAGAATTAAATGATAAAAGACATATCCAATAACAGTATCAAGAAATAAGCCATGGAAATATGGAAATGAAATTATTTATGACATAATTAATTGACTATTTCTTGGCTCACTTTGTCATATGAGGACAATCAGGGTCTGCCTTTCCTCCATTGGGATATATCCACTGCCATATTTTAGATGGCCATCTGTCATTTGGCATCTTTCTTAGGTGGATGTACTCACTTAAATATCTATCCTTGAGTTGAAACATTTATTGTTGGCTACATTTCTCATACAACAGCTCCTTCTCTAGAAGTCCAGCCCCATTGCTGTTAGTATAGTATCATTCCTTGATATTACACCTCTGTTACATATAAATCTGATTATAAATCACATATGAAAAAAACATTAATACGATTATCATTTATGTTTGAGGAAGGGGACATTTTCCTACAGTTCTAACTCCAGCTTCTCCCACTTACTTTCGAGTAGAAAATTCTGCCAAAACTACAGTAGAGCTCCATTCTTACATGTGCTCGATTCATTATGTTCCATACATTTGTGGCTTATGTGAGCTTTTTACAGTTAGAAAAGAACGTATCAGTATATCTTCTTCATGTAATTTTTACAGGTGAATACTGTAATTTGTGTATGTATTTAAAGTAAACTAGATATTTTATTGAGTTCTTAATTTATAATAACATTGTTATATAACAATATTACTGCTTTTGTAATACTATTTTGTAGATTTTTCTTTTTTATAGAACTTGTAATATTTTTATTTTATAGAATTAAGTGGATCTGTTATATTGTTACTTTCCCTTTGTCTCTTTAGACTTTCTTTAGTACTGCATCTTTGATTCAGTATTCCTTAAATGTGTGTAAGTCTGCAAAGCACTGCAGCATTTTTTCAAGGACCTGTCTTCCATATGTAGGTAGGTCTCTTCCTACTCCCTCTTAACACCACATACTCCGTTTTTTGAAGTTTATTTGCAGGCTCGATATTTATACTCATCATTCAGTTTCTGTAACATATACTATGTATTATAGCCTACTTGTCTTTGACTTATATGATTTGGTCATCAGCAAAATTCAGTGTGTATAATGTGAAACATTAATATTTAGGTCCATTCTCCTGCATTGTTCTCAATTTTTGCCATGTAAGTGCCTTGCTCAAGAATCATGCCTCAGACCTGTACTAATTTTAAATTTAAACAATACTAAATTACCAGCATTTATATACCCAGTGCTCCCAGAATAAAGATCTTTTAAAAGGATTAATATGAATATAATTTATACTTGAGACAGAGGACAGTATTATAATAGCTTTAGGTAAATCTGTGTAAACAGATGAGACTCCAGATCATGAGTGAGTTTTTTTTTCTATTATTTCTTTGACACTAAAGATGCTGTCAACTCAACATTTGCCAGGATAGTAGAATCTGCTCTATTCTAGCTCCTTGATTTTCTGCTGTATTCTAATATTAAGAATTTTACCATAGATTTAACCAGCAGAATGTAGGACTGAAATGCCCCAATCCTTCATACATTTATCATCACTAACACTTCTTAAAAACATCACTAATAATACCTTGTTTGAAGTGAGCTGGCATCATGATCAAAAAGATATAAAGTTCAGTAAGATACTCAAGAATATAGTTTGTACAGAGTTCATAAGTTCTGTGTTTACAACACCAGCACATGGTACTCTGTTATTTTTAAAAGGTCTGCAATTTTTACGCTAGTTGAATGTCCTCCAGTGCTATTCCTTCAGCTTTTCCTGGTGAGATTGGCTATGTGTAAGGTAATAAACTTCTTTAATTCCTTAAAAATCCTTAAGGAAATTTTCTTAAAAATCCTTTTATCAGTTCAGACCTATTAATTGAAGATACACATTAATTGTATCATTTATTCTAAGACAGTATTATCAGTACATATTGGAGGTAATACTTCCACTTTTCTGAAGAATAATGAAAAATTCTGCCGAAACTACAGGAGAGCATCTCCGTTTTTAGGTGTGCTGGATTCATTATGTTACATACATTCCGTGGCTTATGTATGCATTTTGTTACAGTGAGAGAAGTACGTATCAGTATATCCTCTTCATGAAATTGTTACAGGTGTATACTGTAATTTGTTTATATATTTAAAATAAATATGATATTTTTTGAGGTCTTAATTTATAATATCATTGTGATTTGTTACAGTGGGTGGTATGACTCCAGGGCCAATCTTTTCTCCATCTGGCTCAAGCGATGCAAGTGGATTATCACCCGGATACAGTCCAGCGTGGAGTCCACAACCTGGAAGCCCTGGATCTCCTGGTCCATCGATGTCACCATATATTGCAAGCCCTGCTGGAGCGGCTTCACCGTTGTATTCTCCACATAGCAACTTATATGCTCCAGCATCTCCTATTCCAACTCCAGCTTCTCCCACTTACTCTCCAACTTCACCATCATATTCTCCCACATCCCCTAATTATTCGCCAGCATCGCCATCCTATTCACCTACATCTCCGTCATATTCTCCTACATCACCGTCTTATTCACCAACATCTCCTTCATATTCTCCTACATCTCCGTCATATTCACCAACATCACCTTCATACTCTCCCACTTCTCCATCATATTCCCCAACATCCCCATCTTACTCACCAACCTCTCCCTCATATTCACCAACCTCCCCATCGTACAGTCCAACTTCCCCATCATATTCACCGACATCGCCGTCCTATTCACCAACTTCGCCTTCGTACTCTCCTACCTCACCATCATACTCTCCCAGCACACCAACCTACACTCCTGCATCCCCATCTTACTCACCAACATCACCATCTTATTCATCTTCCTCTCCACAGTATTCGCCTGCAAGTCCCTCTTATTCTCCATCATCACCTAAATATTCCCCAACATCACCTTCATATTCCCCAACATCTCCAAGCTTTGTATCCAGCCCACAGTATACTCCAGTGTCTCCTCAGTATTCACCTACTTCGCCAACTTATTCACCAACCTCGCCTTCATATTCCCCTACGTCTCCATCATATTCTCCGAGTTCACCCAAACACACACCTGGAGGATCTACAGCATACTCACCAACTACTCCCAAATATTCTCCAACCTCTCCAACATATTCTCCAACAAGCCCACAGTATTCTCCTTCTAGTTCAAAATATTCTCCAACTAGCCCAACATATACACCCACTAGTCCTACCTACAGCCCGACATCTCCAACATACTCACCAGCTGTACCAGGTTACTCTCCAACATCGCCTGTGTACTCTCCAACATCTCCGCAATATGAACAACAAGATGACTGAGAAGTGTGAGATTTTTAAACTGTGTTATTTTTTTATCCTCAGCTATGCTGCCACTGTTCTCAGCATGGGGTTAGACTTTATAGTATAAATTAAGATGTGACCATTATAATTTTTATACTGGACGTATTGTAACAATTGGGCAGAACAATGTTCTTATACAAATCGGATGGATATCTGGTAAGAATAGTTACCAGAACTTCTTTTCTTCACCTGAAAGTGATTTACATTGGATGTTTGAGCAGTTGCTGAACTTCAATGTGTATATCAGACTATCGAATATAAATTTGTAAGAAATAATGAAAGACTAATTGTATGATTTCTGTACAAAGTCTGTATTTAAAACAAACTGATTTTGGATGCGGATGAGTTTTGATATCTTGTCACTTTTTTAACACAAAATGACTATAATAAAAGGCTAGTAGTTCTAGGCATTGAATTTGTGATAATATATTACTTTTGAAAAAGTGAAAAAAATTATATTTCTGTATCTTGTTGACTTTGGTATATATAGCTTTGAAAGTTTATTGTAATTTTTTGTATTATAAGTTGTGAAATGTTTTTGTTGGATTCAGATTTGTGAGAAATGCGACTTGTGTATTTTTGCCTATTACTGATTTATTAGCTCATTGTAAAATTGTAGGATTGTCACTTTCCATTGTGTATATATGTAATGTTTCTTTTTATTAAAAAAAATGAATTTTAAGAAATGCACAATGTTTGATGTAGTGAAAAATTGTATAAAAGTACAATATAAATCCAAGTGTTTAATAAAAACACATGTAAATGCGAATCTGAATTCAAATGATTTAACATAAATTAAGATATAGGTTATTTCTTTCTTTGTTAGGATGTATAATTGATTGTTCATACTTTTAATATTAGTGTATTTAACTCATATCTTATTTTGTAAAAATACAAAAAGTAAGAAATAAAATATCTATAAAACGGCACGTGTTAATTTTTATTTTATACCGTATTCAGTTAACACTCTCCTGGTTTAACTTTCAGTAAATATTTGAATTTGAATTTAACTGATGGACTTTTACCATCACAGAAAAACATATGCATGCGATGTTTGAACTAACAAAACAATCGGCAGCCATCTTCAGGCTAATTATGTAATTCTCACTGCGACAGAGAAGCAACGGGCCCAACATTTTTATAGTAAAAGTGAAAGTAGGCAGCAAACACTGCCTATGCACAAACCACTAAGGCCACCCAACAACTAAAGTGGTGTATGAATGGAATGAAGACAGATATTTGGAATTTTGCTGTTTACTTGACTAATGCAATTACTATTTGTAACAAGAAAAGCAGCTTCCTTAAATCTTCTTTCAAACCATTAATTTTTTCCATAATAGTTTTATGGCAGGAAGCAAAAATTATTGGTAAAGTAAAGAAATAGTTGGAATGAAGATTTAAGGAAACTGCTTTTATTGTTACAAATAATAATTGAATTAGTGAAGTTAGCAAAATTCTGAACATCTGTCTTCGTTCCATTCGCGAAGCACTTTAGTTGTTGGGTGGCCTTAGCGGTTTGTGCGTAGGCAGTGTTTGCTGCCTACTTTTACTTTTACTATTAAAGTGTTGGGCCCGTTGCGTCTTGGTCGCAGTGTTTTGTTGACCTTGGTTGGTGTGCAAGTGTTCATGCACATTGTGCTTGTATTTTTTGAGTGTTGTGTTTTTCATAGTAAGTATTAATTTGGATTATTTTATCTTTTGATTACATATTATGTGAATTTTTGTTATTATTACTTTGTTGACTCTGTATCACTGGTTGATAGAGTATCATTTATTTTTTTACATGTATTAGTCTATAATTAACCTGAATACAGCTGTCGATTGTTTGGGTGGCCGAAACGTCACATTAATATATTTTTTTCTGTGATGGCAAATGTCCATCAGTTAAATTCAAATTCAAATGTGTACAATCCTTCACAGCTATGGTTTAAGAAGTTTCTGTAAATAATATTAAATTTTATTTATTCTTATATCTTATTGTAAAATTTCATCCACTGTAAGTGGATATTTCACAGAATAATTCAAGAGTCTACCAAAATCTCAAATCGTCCATTCAGTATAAAGTGCTTTATTAAATGGATTTAACCAACCACTGTACTTAGTCAAATAAATACACAATTATAAAGTCATATTTACCATCTCACCTACCTTAATTTCGGATCCAGGGTTCTCGCACGAACTGTGAATGTAAACGCGATTTTGAGGTTGTAAAAACAACACACTCGACTCGCATTGGTGTAAGACAACTAAAATTTTATTTTATTCTTTAAACTGTTTTCAAGTTATGAATTATTCAGGTTATTATTTCTTTCCAACACAATTAAGACAAAAAAATTCTTTAATATCACATGCTTATTCTAATTTCTTATATTAATGAAAGCAACCCAGCCTGCTCATCCACGACATTCATACCAAAACCCCCTTTTTATTTATTTTAGGCCCTTTTATAATGCATTTACTGATATATTTAAAATGGTTGTGTTTTACGTCACCCTTAGCGTTCCTCCTCGTCACGCATCGCACTGATTTTATGTCCGAAAGTTTTAAATTTTGATTTGCTTTTCTTGTTGATTCTGTTTTGTTCACTGTACTTACTTCATTGTGATACACCCTTCACTGCTTTAGTTATTTTCTATCCACAATTAAAAATTTACTTGGGAGCCACTACTGGTGTGTTTGCCTGGCCAGGCGTAGCGTCGGTTGGTGACTGCTTAGAGCGTTAACAAAATGCCCCACTCCAAAAGTTGGACAAGACGGAAATCACAATGCCTGCTGGTGACAAAAGGCTCGTCAATTTTCACACAGTATGGGCTGTCCATGTGTTTTAGGCGTTGACGAAATTGCACTGCCATTCGTCACGGGACTCTGATAGGCGTGGTTTTCGTTGTATTTCCGCCCGCATGTAAACACGTGGTGATATAAGTTTTCAGCTTCGACATTTTACTTGGCGTCCCTTCCGCACGCCTGCTGGTGTTCGCGCGCACTAGTGTGTCACAACACTTGATTTCCTGGAATGCAATTGCGTTCTACGGTCACACCTTGCAAAACTATGTTACTGCGTTCTTTGTCTGACTGAAACCGTTTTATGTAGGGGACTTGCTACTGTATTTATACATGGGAGTTACAATTGAAAATGAAATAAATTTAATAAAATAAAATGCCCCATTTTGTCCCATTACAATACCCCCCCCCCAATGAGAGGTCTTTTGTCGAGACAGAAGAACTCTCATTGCTACCCCTAAGAGGATCAGTGAGGATATGGTGCCAACAACCCCCACTAATTCCTACAAGCATCATGGGTAAACTACCCCCCCCTAGTTCGGCGACTATGGCTGCACCCGACCGAGATTACTGGACTTCTCTATTCGAGATCCCAACACCATAAACTCTTGACAGATACTCACCATAGTACAACTCACCTTCTAACATTCCACCCCAAAATCAAAACCCCTGGCCTTATACCATGCCAGATCCTCCACCAATATGTTCCCCCTTACATGCATACTGGGTTGCCTTCAGCAAGTACTGGGTGCGTACACATACTCATTAATACCTTCTAAACAAACTCCTTATTTAAAATTCATAAAATATTTACCTTTAAATTTCAATTTCCTTTTGCAAATTAACGTTAAGTTTTTTCAAATCAAAACAGCAGCTAATTAAATTTAAATCCTTTAAACTTCGTTCAAGAATTCATTTAAGTTCAAAATCAAACCGTTATATTACCATTATTTTCATCAAAATCCTAAAAATCTTTTACATGAATCTATCAACTCTATCAATTTTCTTCACTACTACTAACAATCACAAAAAAAAACACAAATTGAACATCTTATTAAATCATAAACTCACTTATTCTAACATTTGTTTATAACATATATATACTAAACAATATAATTCAATAAACACACTAGGAATAAATATAAACAATAAGATACTTGAAACTCAAAACATCATCTATACGGCAGGCAAAAAAATTAAAATTTTTTTTTTTTTTCAAACAAATTTTAATTTACCAAAATATCTCTTTTATCAATCTAAAAAAATTTAAAATCATTTAATTCAATTAAGCAACACCATTGTGTGAATTAATTATCAGAAAATGGTTCTGGCTGTAACATCAGCTGATCTCTCTGGGTCAAATGAATGACCTTGACATATATACACTACACAAAGCTACACCATAAAATACATGAAACATCTTCAAAAATTTTTTACCTTCAAACATAATAAACATATAGCATTCAAAATTAACATGGTTATTATTGTCTTACAATAAACAATAAAATTCACAATTAAATTGACCAAAATTTACACATTTTATAGCTTTATATTATTCTCAAATTCTAGTACAATGTCCCTTGTTTCAATTATTACTACATTTTAACTATGACTTTCTTTCTTTAATATTTTCATTCTCAATTAGTTTGGGTGACTTAATTATTCATCACATTTTGATTTACTAACTTAGCATTTACATATAATCTTACCCCCCTTCTGACTCTAATACTCACAAATTCTTTATCTAGTATGACACCCATCTACCAACCATTCTCTACCTCTAACGTACTACTCTAACTCATTTCGAATCATTCTACCCTTATAACCAAAATACTTTCTACCCTCTTTGTATTAAGGACGTGTGTTCCCTTCCCAATACTCATTCCCTTATTTGGTTCCTGGACCCTCCCTAGGTAACCCTTTCCGGCACATATTGGTTCCCCTCCCGCCACAACACTTTTTGTTGAGGACTCTTTATCACACCACCCTCCTTACAAAATTCCTCTATCAACTAATTACTCATCAATCACATCACTTTCATCTACAAAATATCCCCATTGCTACTGTGTCCCTACTAATACTCATATTCTACATTACGTTTCTTCACAATAATATTGTTCTCTCTAACACCTTCAAAATTAATTTGATTGGGTTAAATGCCCTACTTAAAACATTATTATCACCCAAATTCTCTCTTTTACAACCCATTGAAAATTCATCACTATCTCAAATTACTTTCATCACTTATTTAAAACATCACAAGTTTATTATTGAAACATTTAATTACATTGAAAAATTTGCAAATCAGTGAAGTATTATATATATAACACCAGTAGTCAGCTGTTGTCTCCTGTCATGTGAATGACCTTTCTATAGATATATTTCAAAATTATATGAAGTACACATGTTTATAACTCTTACCCCTAACACACTGCATACAATTAATACAAGTACACAAAATTACATAGTTATCATCCTACAATGTTATCTGAATTCATTACAATTTAAATCTGGTACTTAAAATCATTTTGCTCTCATAGGGACATACATCGCTACTCATTGAGTCGTAGTCATAGCAACAGTTACTGAACAGCTCTTTGGATTGTCAACCCCCAACTCTCTTTATAGAGTCATGTTACAAGCTGACCGCCCGCTGTTTACAGAGATCGTCACCCTCTCACTGATTTTACAGCTACCCTCCTACTTCATCATTTACTTAAAAGTCCCCCCTTATACCCCTGGCTTGTAACTGCCAGCTCCTTTTCCACACACACTATTGTTTCCTGGTGTTGGACTGTGGTGTCCATTTGCTTCCCCAAGAACTGAAGTTTACATATATAAGGTATAGACGCTGCCTATACCGTTCTTGGTTCAGCGTTATATAAAAATTCGGTATTACTGATGTCCAAGGACACCAGTAATCCTACTAAAATGATTCACACACCCTTATTACGGCACTATCGACACCTTCGCCGCTGTTCCATAGTTATGTAGTTTCCCCTGTTTTAACCCCCTGTTCAATTTCAAAGTTCACCAATTTAGAATCTACTTACATAAATCCATGGTCAGGGTCTGGTGAAGCCGTGACTGCTCGAAATGTGGGGAAACTACCAAAAGACATAGGCTCACACTGACACCGTTACTACAATTCACGGATGGTCAACTCTTATAT
>JAWRYS010000117.1:0-59917 GCA_034769895.1 Magicicada septendecula | reverse complement strand
AAAGCAAACCTGGAAAAACATATGGTAACCTTCAACAGTGGTAATATGGCTTGCCGCGCCCTTGTTATTTTAATTTTCACCAACAGAGGAAACATAAGTAAATAATGACCGTACCAGTTATAGTAAATTTAAAACCACTTGGTAATTAAAATTTAGTGACGAACAGGCAATCTTTAATAGGATTTGCCACCACTTTATTACTGCAAAGGGGATAGAATGACAAAAAACTTGCACACTGCGCCTTAGCTAACAACTAGCTGCACAAAAATAAATAACCTTATGAACGTGAATGGTGTTTGATAAAATAAAATAAATAGAATACACTTCACCCGACTGATATCTGTCATAAACTACCATCTGCTTTCAATTAAAAACACACAGCCTTTCAGTACTTTCATATGAGAGGTCATTCAATAAGTAAACAAACAGCTGTGGAGCAAAAGCTTTTTATTCAATTAATACAATTATACAATTTTTTTTTTTTTACTTTTCAACATAATCTCCAGCAGCGTCTATGCACTTGTCCCATCTCTTTACAAGCTTTTGTATTCCCTCAGCAAAGAATTCTTTACCTTGATGTCGAAGCCAGTTTTTGACTTTTTCCTTCACTTCTTCATTGCCGTTGAACTTGACATCACGCAAAGTCTCCTTGAGTGGGCCAAACAAGAAAAAGTCAGATGGGGAAGGTCAGGGCTATAAGGGCGATGAGGCAGGATCTCCCAACCTACTTTTTTTATTGTTTCAAGCGTCAGTTTTGCCGTGTGTGGGCGGGCATTATCGTGAAGAAGAATCACACCTTTCCTCTGCCATCCCGGACATTTCTTCTTCAATGCAGGCTTAACTTTGTTCACAATCATGTCAGAATAGTACTGACTATGATGGTACGCTGGTCTTGTAGGTAATCACAGAAAATTGGGCCTTGGGAGCTCCAAAAGATGGTTAACATCACCTTACCAGCCGATGGCTGGGTTTTGAATTTCTTTTTGGCGGGTGAACTGGGATGCTTCCACTCCATGCTTTGTCGCTTTGACTCAGGTTCAAAATAGTGAATCCAAGTTAGTGGTTCCAAGTCCAAAAATCTTATAACAGAACGCTGTTCTTCGAAAGTACTGTCCTCAAGAGGACACGCCATCGTACATAAAACTGTATTGGTTATGATTATGCAATATATTATTGAACAGCTGATCAAGACTCACAACGATGTTGCCAGGTAACACTCCTGAAAGTTTCAATCAGCTGCTACAATTAATTTCTTTTCTACAACTGTTTGTCTGTTTACTTATTGAATGACCCTCGTATTTCAAATATTTAACTTGCTTAAAGACACTCTGAAGAGACCAATTGAAACTGAATGCTATACAAATTGTTTACATTGTTATTCCATTATTACTGGAAAGGGGATAGAACGACAAAAATTTGCACACTATGTCTTAGCTAACAACTAGCTGCACAAAAATAAATATTCTTATAAATGTGAATGGTGTTTGATAAAATAAATGAATACACTTCAGCCGACTGCTTTCTGTCATAAACTACCATCTGCTTTCAATTAAAAACACACGGCCTTTTAGTACTTTCATATTTCAAATATTTAACTTGCTTAAAGACACTCTGAAGAGACCAAATGAAACTGAATGCAATACAAATAATTGTTTACAATTTGGTAATGATAATAAACAAAATTCATTTTATTATAACACAGTACGGAAACTACTTGTCTCCCCCACTAATGAAATAAAAAATTCCTTTACTAGTTTAAATACTTTCAGTTGTGTGAAAGGTAAAATACACACTGACCAGAGGAAGAGGAGCAGTTAAGAAAAAACAGGCACCCTTCATTTACATTCTGTGCAGTTGTGAAAGGTTAGGTGGCGTCGTTGTCTTTAACATTTACTTTACGTTTGTTAGAATGCGATCAGTTCGGTAGAGAGGGGAAAAAGTTTCATGCAACTTTGCAGAACAGCTCGTTTACTAGATGAAAACATACTTTAAAGATGATGAAAACCGAACACGAGCGGTGACGTATCTGTTTTAGAAATTTTACTAGCTATTGGTTCAAAAACAACGAGATTCGATCGTTCAAAGGTGTGCAATTGCAGATTTGTTTGATTAGTCATTTACGAATAAATACCCTTCACTTTCAAATCGGCAAGCGACTCAACAGTATGATATTAGCATGACACTTGAAATCGCATTGTGAAGACGACGCGGACAATTTGGCCCATTGTTTTTTCAGTTTTACAAAGGAATTGAATTGGGTACCGTTTACGTATACACCTACGTGGCCTCTCACGTTACTCGAAAGGTAGGCCTATTATGAAAACCACCGTTGTGAGGTTTTTAAATTGTATAATCGGTCACTCGACATCTGAGATACTGTAATCGTAACGACGTGGTGGGCGCGGCCGTCTCGTGCTTGGATGCAGCAAAGAAAAGGGAACGCTGAGAGAGGTGATGTGTTATGAAAAATCTACTTGTAATTTCGTCGACCATCAAGTCCCGGGCCACTGCCGTCTGTATATGACAACAGAGCACACAGCATGGCATGTATTTTAAAAGGTACGACTACCAATAATTGAGTGTGCAAAACGCCGAAATTCCAGCTGCAGCCTACCCTATCTTGCGGGTCACGTTAAATGCGGTGCGAACTTGAACTTTAACGGGTTTTTTTCATCGTACTATCCGGTTCTACCGATCGTTTTATCGGTTGCTTAACTTAACAGACGACTTCCGACACGTTGCCTGCGTCCTCGTTCCGCGGTTTTCACCACGAAAAACAAAAAAGTGGTAAAATACGGAGGCGCTACTGTGACGCCATCTATCGAGTAAACAGTTCACCACGTCGTCACGGCGACTGTATTCGTTGACTGGGCTACGATTTTTCCAGCGTTTCCTTCTCAAAAATCGAACCAGTTGAACGTTTCGCATAAGAAAGGCGAGGAGACGTTGAGATAACTGCGCACCTTTGGTCTGACGTCACTTGGGCGGTGGCTGATGGTGAAATAAACTCGAATAACAACCACTGGTTCCCGCCGCTTAAAACGATAGTCCATAGAGTGACACCATAACCGTAAGGCACCTTTGGTTTATCGCTTCTCGGCCTTTTGGCTAAGATCAAAGTGTAGTATCTGTTCTTATCAGCTTAATATCTGATACGCTCCGCATTGCGGGGCCAGTATATTAAACTGATTTTTGGAAAATGACGGAGTGCTAGGGGCTTGCTCCACCTCTGTCACGGGTTGACCCGGCATTGCAGTACCGCCGGGACCGGCCCACCTTAAACTCAAAAATGAATATCAACGACCATCTGTCACTACGGGACAACAGGAGCTTTATCTCCAGTCCTACTGTCAGTACCCGTTTGGAAGTATACTCTTTTTGCAGAGCGAGCGAGACAATGTGGACTTTTCTCCCCAATAGAACAGAGGAGGTGGTACGCAAGCTTTCAGCAAGTACTGTTACTCTTCCCTCGACCACTGGAAGCTGCGTAGGTCTACGTCCGAGCTATAGCGGAGAGCGCGAATGTGTTTCATTGCCCGCCCCGACATAACTTCAGTAACAGCTGATCTGATTTTTAAAATTCTTTCACCACCATGTTCCTTGAAGTTTGAGGATGGTTTTAGGCATAAATTTTAACCGATAGTTTTAACAATTTTCAAAAACAGTCTTCAGACGGTTCCACGTCATGAAATTTCTTTTTTAATTTTCATGTAGTGAAATTTTCGGCATGCGACAAACTTTCGTTTTATGAGAGATAGCTATATGGTGTCAACGAGTGAAAATTATAGAAAATTCCAAATTTTATTTTGGTTTTGTTTCAATAAAATCGGCTTTTTCGTTTTCGAGATATTGGCGGTTTTATAAGAAATTTAGTTGGTTGGCACATGCAGCGATAATGAAACATTATCAATAAAAATGATTAGTACAATTGTATGGTATGTGTAATTTTAAAGAAACATGTTAAAAATTTAACTGTAATGTGAATTTAAAAAATTTTTAATTCGATTCGATTTTTAATTTCAAGTTGTAAAAAGGTCAATGGTATTAAAAGTAAACCAGTCTATACCAATTTAGGAGTTCCTCAGGGATCTATTCTTGGTCAATTACTGTTTTTATTCTTCATAAATGATTTATTAGAAATACACCAAGAATTGATTGCATATGCTGATGATACAGCTGTCCCAATGAATGGGCACTCATGGAGGGAACTTTCAGTTCATGTGTCAGATAAACTTGACTCTATTTTTTCATGGCTTTATCAAAATAAACTTATACTTAATATAAACAAGTCTGTTTATGTCACTTTTGGCAATTATAAAGACTCTGTTCCTGTGAATTGGATGTTTTTTTGAATGGTGGTCGTTTGAAGAGAGTCGTTAGCTGTAAATATCTAGGTGTTATATATGATTATAATATTAAGTGGGATTTGCATGTCAATAATGTAGTTAATAAGACCAAAATATCTAGTATATGTTTTTTGCAGACTCCGGCAAATATTATCTAGAAAACAGATGATTCAAATATAGGCCTACTATGGGCTTTTCCATAGTATTGCAGTTTATGGTATTGTTGCCTGGGGTGGTCTTTATGATACATCTTTCAGACCACTGCTTAGACTTCAATATAGATTATTAAAAATAATTGGAGTGGAAGAACAAGATCAGGACAGACCACTCGATCTCAAACAAGTTTTTGTTCTTAAAGCCATAATATATCAGTATGATAAACTTGAGGATGAATTTACTCGAAATTCTAATAACACACGCTACAAAAGTATCCCACTGCCTAAACACATATTGACAATTGGCCAAAGGAGTTATGTTTATTATGCAATAAAGTACTTCAATGAACTACCGATATATCTTAAAGGTTTGGGCGTTAGTAATAAACTGTTAAAAAAGAAGTTAAAAGATAAAATCAGAAATTTTGTTATAGACTGAATAATGGAATAAATGGTGTCTGTACAAATTTAATAATTATTGTGATTAACATGTTGCCATGTATGGTTGATGTTGTGTATATGAATCTCATATAAATTTAATGCTTTATTATTTGAACTATATTAGTATAAACTAGTGATGTATCTATCACATTTTGTTAATATTTACAACTGTTGTATTTTTGAATTTTATTTTTAAATATTTATGTAGGACCAACCTATGTACGGGTATTTTTATACCCCCTATAGGTCCTTTGTATGCAACTATTTTGTATATGAAGGAAAAATTGGAAATAAATTATTATTATTATTATTATTTACCTCTGTTCATTGCAGTAAATCAATCGCAATCTTCAGCCTTTCCTCTTCACCAACCTTCCTTGTCAATCTTTTGTTTTTTTTTTGTACACTTAAATTTCCTTTGTTTTACAATGTTTTGATTGGCAGGGGTTCTGCTTGTAAAAACAGGAAGGCCGAGGGAACAGATCATATCTGAGACCATGACACGGGAGCTGAGGAATGAAGAAAATATAAATATCTGCATAGTTGATGCATCTGTTTCTTTTGAAATCTCTGAGGAGGCGCTAGAAGGGAAAGGATGTAGGGTCTCCATGGATGGCTTCATAGTATAGCATCTCTGGACTACTATGCATGGCACAAGAACAATGACAGAGCCATTCGGAAAGCTCAGCAGGTGGAGTCAGGATATATATACAGTAAACAAGTGAGATAGTGATACTGATTGATGGCAGTGCTTAATGTCACATTTGCCAAACAAAATATTATCTGTGTGTTCACACGTGCTGCTGCGCTTTCAGCTTTCACAGGAAAGAAAAAAAAGAATAACTTAAGTGTGGTAGTAACTGGATAAAAAAATCTGCATGACAGTGATTAAACAATTGGCAAATTGTGACATCAATGTGTGAAAAAAAACAATATACAATAGATATAATTGTGTTTGACATACTGTGAAGGTATGAACACTCTCAAAGACTGTATAAAATTAATAATTGTAATAAATAATCAGAGACTTTATATACATATATACAACAATAAATTGTATAGCCTAATTCATACAGGTGTCTAAAAATTGTCAACAGTGTTACATACAATTAATGATTATTAATTTGTAAGTACGGTTTTAATATTTGTAACTCCTTGTAAAATTTTTGGTATAAGAATAAACCTGTTAAGCTGTTCTTATCAACTTTATGTCTGATACGCTCCGCATTGTGGGGCCAGTGTATTAAAATGACCTTTGGAAAATGACGGAGTGTTTAGAGGCTTGCTCCACTTCTGTCACGGGTTGACCCGGCATTGCAGTACCTCCGGGTCCCTACGTACACTTTTCTTACACCAGACTTTTCTGACCACCTGTAATTTTTTTTAATTGTGTCTAGAAACGTGCATGCATATTGCAGTGGCCGGCTTTCGCCTAGAAAACGTTTGATGGTCTCCGTTACTGTTACAGCTTGCTGCCAGAGAGGATCGAGTGAGATGAAGCCTTCAAGAATGCTTACACCCGTTGCTTACTTCCACGCAGACAATTGACAATATTTCGCTGCAAGGAGGAACCGAGCACCAGCAGCCTGAGGGAGGAACTGCAGTCCTATGACAGTGTAATAACAATTATCATAAATAGAGCTTGCTGTAAATTATAAGGGTAGCTGATACTGAAAAAGGTTACACCATTAATTTTTCTGTCTTATTCTCGTGTTTGTTATCGGCCAATAAGCATGATCAGGAAACCTAGTTTGTCATCCCTATGGGGATGAGGATGCATGGAAAATTTCTGTTGTACATGCATCGGGTACGATTAGGACTACGTACTACGTACTTCTTGTCATCGGCAGCAAGTTACAACCAAGTGCAAGGTAAGCATCTGCACAAAAGAACACACACACTCCCGGCAGAATGAGTTGCATGACCATGAGGATAAGCGTACGAGTGAGGGACAGAAATACAGACGGACACCTGTGAATGGTCCATATATCCTGATAAAATGCAGTGTGCAATGCGTCAAAAACAGGCTAATAAAGATGGCCCTTTGTAACATAATCATGTACGTGTTAGCAGTGAGTGTTTGTGTGTAAATGTTTGACGAGCACTGCAACAGAGAGCCTGTATAATGAGACAGGTCTTTTCGTAAAAACTTTCCCACCTGTTTCATTTATGAAATGAAGAGTGTCCTCTCTCCTTGTAAAGTAATGAAAGATAGGGCTACCCTTCGCGTTGGTGACAGTATCGAATGTGCCAGATACTGCAACAAGCAGCCTGCTTGTGAAAGCCAGTCGTAAACAACATTGAACTGTTACTTGGAGAAACTGAATACATTACATGTTGTATAATTGAACTTCCACAGTTGATTGTATGTGTGTGTGTGCAATTGCATCTACATTTGTTGATTTGTACCAGCTTGTAAAAATTGTTACACGGTCTTAAAGTAAAAATGTTAACTTTGTAATGTAAGTTTACTATTGCGTTTGTGTTTGTCAAGTGAAAATCACAAGTTGAAAATTTTTTTTCCAAACCGTTAGCCGTTTCTGAACAAAAGCAAACCTGGAAAAACATATGGTAACCTTCAACAGTGGTAATATGGCTTGCCGCGCCCTTGTTATTTTAATTTTCACCAACAGAGGAAACATAAGTAAATAATGACCGTACCAGTTATAGTAAATTTAAAACCACTTGGTAATTAAAATTTAGTGACGAACAGGCAATCTTTAATAGGATTTGCCACCACTTTATTACTGCAAAGGGGATAGAATGACAAAAAACTTGCACACTGCGCCTTAGCTAACAACTAGCTGCACAAAAATAAATAACCTTATGAACGTGAATGGTGTTTGATAAAATAAAATAAATAGAATACACTTCACCCGACTGATATCTGTCATAAACTACCATCTGCTTTCAATTAAAAACACACAGCCTTTCAGTACTTTCATATGAGAGGTCATTCAATAAGTAAACAAACAGCTGTGGAGCAAAAGCTTTTTATTCAATTAATACAATTATACAATTTTTTTTTTTTTACTTTTCAACATAATCTCCAGCAGCGTCTATGCACTTGTCCCATCTCTTTACAAGCTTTTGTATTCCCTCAGCAAAGAATTCTTTACCTTGATGTCGAAGCCAGTTTTTGACTTTTTCCTTCACTTCTTCATTGCCGTTGAACTTGACATCACGCAAAGTCTCCTTGAGTGGGCCAAACAAGAAAAAGTCAGATGGGGAAGGTCAGGGCTATAAGGGCGATGAGGCAGGATCTCCCAACCTACTTTTTTTATTGTTTCAAGCGTCAGTTTTGCCGTGTGTGGGCGGGCATTATCGTGAAGAAGAATCACACCTTTCCTCTGCCATCCCGGACATTTCTTCTTCAATGCAGGCTTAACTTTGTTCACAATCATGTCAGAATAGTACTGACTATGATGGTACGCTGGTCTTGTAGGTAATCACAGAAAATTGGGCCTTGGGAGCTCCAAAAGATGGTTAACATCACCTTACCAGCCGATGGCTGGGTTTTGAATTTCTTTTTGGCGGGTGAACTGGGATGCTTCCACTCCATGCTTTGTCGCTTTGACTCAGGTTCAAAATAGTGAATCCAAGTTAGTGGTTCCAAGTCCAAAAATCTTATAACAGAACGCTGTTCTTCGAAAGTACTGTCCTCAAGAGGACACGCCATCGTACATAAAACTGTATTGGTTATGATTATGCAATATATTATTGAACAGCTGATCAAGACTCACAACGATGTTGCCAGGTAACACTTCTGAAAGTTTCAATCAGCTGCTACAATTAATTTCTTTTCTACAACTGTTTGTCTGTTTACTTATTGAATGACCCTCGTATTTCAAATATTTAACTTGCTTAAAGACACTCTGAAGAGACCAATTGAAACTGAATGCTATACAAATTGTTTACATTGTTATTCCATTATTACTGGAAAGGGGATAGAACGACAAAAATTTGCACACTATGTCTTAGCTAACAACTAGCTGCACAAAAATAAATATTCTTATAAATGTGAATGGTGTTTGATAAAATAAATGAATACACTTCAGCCGACTGCTTTCTGTCATAAACTACCATCTGCTTTCAATTAAAACACACGGCCTTTTAGTACTTTCATATTTCAAATATTTAACTTGCTTAAAGACACTCTGAAGAGACCAAATGAAACTGAATGCAATACAAATAATTGTTTACAATTTGGTAATGATAATAAACAAAATTCATTTTATTATAACACAGTACGGAAACTACTTGTCTCCCCCACTAATGAAATAAAAAATTCCTTTACTAGTTTAAATACTTTCAGTTGTGTGAAAGGTAAAATACACACTGACCAGAGGAAGAGGAGCAGTTAAGAAAAAACAGGCACCCTTCATTTACATTCTGTGCAGTTGTGAAAGGTTAGGTGGCGTCGTTGTCTTTAACATTTACTTTACGTTTGTTAGAATGCGATCAGTTCGGTAGAGAGGGGAAAAAGTTTCATGCAACTTTGCAGAACAGGCTCGTTTACTAGATGAAAACATACTTTAAAGATGATGAAAACCGAACACGAGCGGTGACGTATCTGTTTTAGAAATTTTACTAGCTATTGGTTCAAAAACAACGAGATTCGATCGTTCAAAGGTGTGCAATTGCAGATTTGTTTGATTAGTCATTTACGAATAAATACCCTTCACTTTCAAATCGGCAAGCGACTCAACAGTATGATATTAGCATGACACTTGAAATCGCATTGTGAAGACGACGCGGACAATTTGGCCCATGTTTTTTCAGTTTTACAAAGGAATTGAATTGGGTACCGTTTACGTATACACCTACGTGCCTCTCACGTTACTCGAAAGGTAGGCCTATTATGAAAAACCACCGTTGTGAGGTTTTTAAATTGTATAATCGGTCACTCGACATCTGAGATACTGTAATCGTAACGACGTGGTGGGCGCGGCGTCTCGTGCTTGGATGCAGCAAAGAAAGGGAACGCTGAGAGAGGTGATGTGTTATGAAAAATCTACTTGTAATTTCGTCGACCATCAAGTCCCGGGCCACTGCCGTCTGTATATGACAACAGAGCACACAGCATGGCATGTATTTTAAAAGGTACGACTACCAATAATTGAGTGTGCAAAACGCCGAAATTCCAGCTGCAGCCTACCCTATCTTGCGGGTCACGTTAAATGCGGTGCGAACTTGAACTTTAACGGGTTTTTTTCATCGTACTATCGGTTTCTACCGATCGTTTTATCGGTTGCTTACTTAACAGACGACTTCCGACACGTTGCCTGCGTCCTCGTTCCGCGGTTTTCACCACGAAAAAACAAAAAAGTGGTAAAATACGGAGGCGCTACTGTGACGCCATCTATCGAGTAAACAGTTCACCACGTCGTCACGGCGACTGTATTCGTTGACTGGGCTACGATTTTTCCAGCGTTTCCTTCTCAAAAATCGAACCAGTTGAACGTTTCGCATAAGAAAGGCGAGGAGACGTTGAGATAACTGCGCACCTTTGGTCTGACGTCACTTGGGCGTGGCTGATGGTGAAATAAACTCGAATAACAACCACTGGTTCCGCCGCTTAAAACGATAGTCCATAGAGTGACACCATAACCGTAAGGCACCTTTGGTTTATCGCTTCTCGGCCTTTTGGCTAAGATCAAAGTGTAGTATCTGTTCTTATCAGCTTAATATCTGATACGCTCCGCATTGCGGGGCCAGTATATTAAACTGATTTTTGAAAATGACGGAGTGCTAGGGGCTTGCTCCACCTCTGTCACGGGTTGACCCGGCATTGCAGTACCGCCGGGACCGGCCCCACCTTAAACTCAAAAATGAATATCAACGACCATCTGTCACATACGGGACAACAGAGCTTTATCTCCAGTCCTACTGTCAGTACCCGTTTGGAAGTATACTCTTTTTGCAGAGCGAGCGAGACAATGTGGACTTTTCTCCCCAATAGAACAGAGGAGGTGGTACGCAAGCTTTCAGAGCAAGTACTGTTACTCTTCCCTCGACCACTGGAAGCTGCGTAGGTCTACGTCCGAGCTATAGCGGAGAGCGCGAATGTGTTTCATTGCCCGCCCCGACATAACTTCAGTAACAGCTGATCTGATTTTTAAAATTCTTTCACCACCATGTTCCTTGAAGTTTGAGGATGGTTTTAGGCATAAATTTTAACCGATAGTTTTAACAATTTTCAAAAACAGTCTTCAGACGGTTCCACGTCATGAAATTTCTTTTTTAATTTTCATGTAGTGAAATTTTCGGCATGCGACAAACTTTCGTTTTATGAGAGATAGCTATATGGTGTCAACGAGTGAAAATTATAGAAAATTCCAAATTTTATTTTGGTTTTGTTTCAATAAAATCGGCTTTTTCGTTTTCGAGATATTGGCGGTTTTATAAGAAATTTAGTTGGTTGGCACATGCAGCGATAATGAAACATTATCAATAAAAATGATTAGTACAATTGTATGGTATGTGTAATTTTAAAGAAACATGTTAAAAATTTAACTGTAATGTGAATTTAAAAAATTTTTAATTCGATTCGATTTTTAATTTCAAGTTGTAAAAAGGTCAATGGTATTAAAAGTAAACCAGTCTATACCAATTTAGGAGTTCCTCAGGGATCTATTCTTGGTCAATTACTGTTTTTATTCTTCATAAATGATTTATTAGAAATACACCAAGAATTGATTGCATATGCTGATGATACAGCTGTCCCAATGAATGGGCACTCATGGAGGGAACTTTCAGTTCATGTGTCAGATAAACTTGACTCTATTTTTTCATGGCTTTATCAAAATAAACTTATACTTAATATAAACAAGTCTGTTTATGTCACTTTTGGCAATTATAAAGACTCTGTTCCTGTGAATTGGATGTTTTTTTGAATGGTGGTCGTTTGAAGAGAGTCGTTAGCTGTAAATATCTAGGTGTTATATATGATTATAATATTAAGTGGGATTTGCATGTCAATAATGTAGTTAATAAGACCAAAATATCTAGTATATGTTTTTTGCAGACTCCGGCAAATATTATCTAGAAAACAGATGATTCAAATATAGGCCTACTATGGGCTTTTCCATAGTATTGCAGTTTATGGTATTGTTGCCTGGGGTGGTCTTTATGATACATCTTTCAGACCACTGCTTAGACTTCAATATAGATTATTAAAAATAATTGGAGTGGAAGAACAAGATCAGGACAGACCACTCGATCTCAAACAAGTTTTTGTTCTTAAAGCCATAATATATCAGTATGATAAACTTGAGGATGAATTTACTCGAAATTCTAATAACACACGCTACAAAAGTATCCCACTGCCTAAACACATATTGACAATTGGCCAAAGGAGTTATGTTTATTATGCAATAAAGTACTTCAATGAACTACCGATATATCTTAAAGGTTTGGGCGTTAGTAATAAACTGTTAAAAAAGAAGTTAAAAGATAAAATCAGAAATTTTGTTATAGACTGAATAATGGAATAAATGGTGTCTGTACAAATTTAATAATTATTGTGATTAACATGTTGCCATGTATGGTTGATGTTGTGTATATGAATCTCATATAAATTTAATGCTTTATTATTTGAACTATATTAGTATAAACTAGTGATGTATCTATCACATTTTGTTAATATTTACAACTGTTGTATTTTTGAATTTTATTTTTAAATATTTATGTAGGACCAACCTATGTACGGGTATTTTTATACCCCCTATAGGTCCTTTGTATGCAACTATTTTGTATATGAAGGAAAAATTGGAAATAAATTATTATTATTATTATTATTTACCTCTGTTCATTGCAGTAAATCAATCGCAATCTTCAGCCTTTCCTCTTCACCAACCTTCCTTGTCAATCTTTTGTTTTTTTTTTGTACACTTAAATTTCCTTTGTTTTACAATGTTTTGATTGGCAGGGGTTCTGCTTGTAAAAACAGGAAGGCCGAGGGAACAGATCATATCTGAGACCATGACACGGGAGCTGAGGAATGAAGAAAATATAAATATCTGCATAGTTGATGCATCTGTTCCTTTTGAAATCTCTGAGGAGGCGCTAGAAGGGAAAGGATGTAGGGTCTCCATGGATGGCTTCATAGTATAGCATCTCTGGACTACTATGCATGGCACAAGAACAATGACAGAGCCATTCGGAAAGCTCAGCAGGTGGAGTCAGGATATATATACAGTAAACAAGTGAGATAGTGATACTGATTGATGGCAGTGCTTAATGTCACATTTGCCAAACAAAATATTATCTGTGTGTTCACACGTGCTGCTGCGCTTTCAGCTTTCACAGGAAAGAAAAAAAAGAATAACTTAAGTGTGGTAGTAACTGGATAAAAAAATCTGCATGACAGTGATTAAACAATTGGCAAATTGTGACATCAATGTGTGAAAAAAAACAATATACAATAGATATAATTGTGTTTGACATACTGTGAAGGTATGAACACTCTCAAAGACTGTATAAAATTAATAATTGTAATAAATAATCAGAGACTTTATATACATATATACAACAATAAATTGTATAGCCTAATTCATACAGGTGTCTAAAAATTGTCAACAGTGTTACATACAATTAATGATTATTAATTTGTAAGTACGGTTTTAATATTTGTAACTCCTTGTAAAATTTTTGGTATAAGAATAAACCTGTTAAGCTGTTCTTATCAACTTTATGTCTGATACGCTCCGCATTGTGGGGCCAGTGTATTAAAATGACCTTTGGAAAATGACGGAGTGTTTAGAGGCTTGCTCCACTTCTGTCACGGGTTGACCCGGCATTGCAGTACCTCCGGGTCCCTACGTACACTTTTCTTACACCAGACTTTTCTGACCACCTGTAATTTTTTTTAATTGTGTCTAGAAACGTGCATGCATATTGCAGTGGCCGGCTTTCGCCTAGAAAACGTTTGATGGTCTCCGTTACTGTTACAGCTTGCTGCCAGAGAGGATCGAGTGAGATGAAGCCTTCAAGAATGCTTACACCCGTTGCTTACTTCCACGCAGACAATTGACAATATTTCGCTGCAAGGAGGAACCGAGCACCAGCAGCCCGAGGGAGGAACTGCAGTCCTATGACAGTGTAATAACAATTATCATAAATAGAGCTTGCTGTAAATTATAAGGGTAGCTGATACTGAAAAAGGTTACACCATTAATTTTTCTGTCTTATTCTCGTGTTTGTTATCGGCCAATAAGCATGATCAGGAAACCTAGTTTGTCATCCCTATGGGGATGAGGATGCATGGAAAATTTCTGTTGTACATGCATCGGGTACGATTAGGACTACGTACTACGTACTTCTTGTCATCGGCAGCAAGTTACAACCAAGTGCAAGGTAAGCATCTGCACAAAAGAACACACACACTCCCGGCAGAATGAGTTGCATGACCATGAGGATAAGCGTACGAGTGAGGGACAGAAATACAGACGGACACCTGTGAATGGTCCATATATCCTGATAAAATGCAGTGTGCAATGCGTCAAAAACAGGCTAATAAAGATGGCCCTTTGTAACATAATCATGTACGTGTTAGCAGTGAGTGTTTGTGTGTAAATGTTTGACGAGCACTGCAACAGAGAGCCTGTATAATGAGACAGGTCTTTTCGTAAAAACTTTCCCACCTGTTTCATTTATGAAATGAAGAGTGTCCTCTCTCCTTGTAAAGTAATGAAAGATAGGGCTACCCTTCGCGTTGGTGACAGTATCGAATGTGCCAGATACTGCAACAAGCAGCCTGCTTGTGAAAGCCAGTCGTAAACAACATTGAACTGTTACTTGGAGAAACTGAATACATTACATGTTGTATAATTGAACTTCCACAGTTGATTGTATGTGTGTGTGTGTGCAATTGCATCTACATTTGTTGATTTGTACCAGCTTGTAAAAATTGTTACACGGTCTTAAAGTAAAAATGTTAACTTTGTAATGTAAGTTTACTATTGCGTTTGTGTTTGTCAAGTGAAAATCACAAGTTGAAAATTTTTTTTCCAAACCGTTAGCCGTTTCTGAACAAAAGCAAACCTGGAAAAACATATGGTAACCTTCAACAGTGGTAATATGGCTTGCCGCGCCCTTGTTATTTTAATTTTCACCAACAGAGGAAACATAAGTAAATAATGACCGTACCAGTTATAGTAAATTTAAAACCACTTGGTAATTAAAATTTAGTGACGAACAGGCAATCTTTAATAGGATTTGCCACCACTTTATTACTGCAAAGGGGATAGAATGACAAAAAACTTGCACACTGCGCCTTAGCTAACAACTAGCTGCACAAAAATAAATAACCTTATGAACGTGAATGGTGTTTGATAAAATAAAATAAATAGAATACACTTCACCCGACTGATATCTGTCATAAACTACCATCTGCTTTCAATTAAAAACACACAGCCTTTCAGTACTTTCATATGAGAGGTCATTCAATAAGTAAACAAACAGCTGTGGAGCAAAAGCTTTTTATTCAATTAATACAATTATACAATTTTTTTTTTTTTACTTTTCAACATAATCTCCAGCAGCGTCTATGCACTTGTCCCATCTCTTTACAAGCTTTTGTATTCCCTCAGCAAAGAATTCTTTACCTTGATGTCGAAGCCAGTTTTTGACTTTTTCCTTCACTTCTTCATTGCCGTTGAACTTGACATCACGCAAAGTCTCCTTGAGTGGGCCAAACAAGAAAAAGTCAGATGGGGAAGGTCAGGGCTATAAGGGCGATGAGGCAGGATCTCCCAACCTACTTTTTTTATTGTTTCAAGCGTCAGTTTTGCCGTGTGTGGGCGGGCATTATCGTGAAGAAGAATCACACCTTTCCTCTGCCATCCCGGACATTTCTTCTTCAATGCAGGCTTAACTTTGTTCACAATCATGTCAGAATAGTACTGACTATGATGGTACGCTGGTCTTGTAGGTAATCAGAGAAAATTGGGCCTTGGGAGCTCCAAAAGATGGTTAACATCACCTTACCAGCCGATGGCTGGGTTTTGAATTTCTTTTTGGCGGGTGAACTGGGATGCTTCCACTCCATGCTTTGTCGCTTTGACTCAGGTTCAAAATAGTGAATCCAAGTTAGTGGTTCCAAGTCCAAAAATCTTATAACAGAACGCTGTTCTTCGAAAGTACTGTCCTCAAGAGGACACGCCATCGTACATAAAACTGTATTGGTTATGATTATGCAATATATTATTGAACAGCTGATCAAGACTCACAACGATGTTGCCAGGTAACACTCCTGAAAGTTTCAATCAGCTGCTACAATTAATTTCTTTTCTACAACTGTTTGTCTGTTTACTTATTGAATGACCCTCGTATTTCAAATATTTAACTTGCTTAAAGACACTCTGAAGAGACCAATTGAAACTGAATGCTATACAAATTGTTTACATTGTTATTCCATTATTACTGGAAAGGGGATAGAACGACAAAAATTTGCACACTATGTCTTAGCTAACAACTAGCTGCACAAAAATAAATATTCTTATAAATGTGAATGGTGTTTGATAAAATAAATGAATACACTTCAGCCGACTGCTTTCTGTCATAAACTACCATCTGCTTTCAATTAAAAACACACGGCCTTTTAGTACTTTCATATTTCAAATATTTAACTTGCTTAAAGACACTCTGAAGAGACCAAATGAAACTGAATGCAATACAAATAATTGTTTACAATTTGGTAATGATAATAAACAAAATTCATTTTATTATAACACAGTACGGAAACTACTTGTCTCCCCCACTAATGAAATAAAAAATTCCTTTACTAGTTTAAATACTTTCAGTTGTGTGAAAGGTAAAATACACACTGACCAGAGGAAGAGGAGCAGTTAAGAAAAAACAGGCACCCTTCATTTACATTCTGTGCAGTTGTGAAAGGTTAGGTGGCGTCGTTGTCTTTAACATTTACTTTACGTTTGTTAGAATGCGATCAGTTCGGTAGAGAGGGGAAAAAGTTTCATGCAACTTTGCAGAACAGCTCGTTTACTAGATGAAAACATACTTTAAAGATGATGAAAACCGAACACGAGCGGTGACGTATCTGTTTTAGATATTTTACTAGCTATTGGTTCAAAAACAACGAGATTCGATCGTTCAAAGGTGTGCAATTGCAGATTTGTTTGATTAGTCATTTACGAATAAATACCCTTCACTTTCAAATCGGCAAGCGACTCAACAGTATGATATTAGCATGACACTTGAAATCGCATTGTGAAGACGACGCGGACAATTTGGCCCATTGTTTTTTCAGTTTTACAAAGGAATTGAATTGGGTACCGTTTACGTATACACCTACGTGGCCTCTCACGTTACTCGAAAGGTAGGCCTATTATGAAAACCACCGTTGTGAGGTTTTTAAATTGTATAATCGGTCACTCGACATCTGAGATACTGTAATCGTAACGACGTGGTGGGCGCGGCCGTCTCGTGCTTGGATGCAGCAAAGAAAAGGGAACGCTGAGAGAGGTGATGTGTTATGAAAAATCTACTTGTAATTTCGTCGACCATCAAGTCCCGGGCCACTGCCGTCTGTATATGACAACAGAGCACACAGCATGGCATGTATTTTAAAAGGTACGACTACCAATAATTGAGTGTGCAAAACGCCGAAATTCCAGCTGCAGCCTACCCTATCTTGCGGGTCACGTTAAATGCGGTGCGAACTTGAACTTTAACGGCTTTTTTTCATCGTACTATCCGGTTCTACCGATCGTTTTATCGGTTGCTTAACTTAACAGACGACTTCCGACACGTTGCCTGCGTCCTCGTTCCGCGGTTTTCACCACGAAAAACAAAAAAGTGGTAAAATACGGAGGCGCTACTGTGACGCCATCTATCGAGTAAACAGTTCACCACGTCGTCACGGCGACTGTATTCGTTGACTGGGCTACGATTTTTCCAGCGTTTCCTTCTCAAAAATCGAACCAGTTGAACGTTTCGCATAAGAAAGGCGAGGAGACGTTGAGATAACTGCGCACCTTTGGTCTGACGTCACTTGGGCGGTGGCTGATGGTGAAATAAACTCGAATAACAACCACTGGTTCCCGCCGCTTAAAACGATAGTCCATAGAGTGACACCATAACCGTAAGGCACCTTTGGTTTATCGCTTCTCGGCCTTTTGGCTGAGATCAAAGTGTAGTATCTGTTCTTATCAGCTTAATATCTGATACGCTCCGCATTGCGGGGCCAGTATATTAAACTGATTTTTGGAAAATGACGGAGTGCTAGGGGCTTGCTCCACCTCTGTCACGGGTTGACCCGGCATTGCAGTACCGCCGGGACCGGCCCACCTTAAACTCAAAAATGAATATCAACGACCATCTGTCACTACGGGACAACAGGAGCTTTATCTCCAGTCCTACTGTCAGTACCCGTTTGGAAGTATACTCTTTTTGCAGAGCGAGCGAGACAATGTGGACTTTTCTCCCCAATAGAACAGAGGAGGTGGTACGCAAGCTTTCAGCAAGTACTGTTACTCTTCCCTCGACCACTGGAAGCTGCGTAGGTCTACGTCCGAGCTATAGCGGAGAGCGCGAATGTGTTTCATTGCCCGCCCCGACATAACTTCAGTAACAGCTGATCTGATTTTTAAAATTCTTTCACCACCATGTTCCTTGAAGTTTGAGGATGGTTTTAGGCATAAATTTTAACCGATAGCTTTAACAATTTTCAAAAACAGTCTTCAGACGGTTCCACGTCATGAAATTTCTTTTTTAATTTTCATGTAGTGAAATTTTCGGCATGCGACAAACTTTCGTTTTATGAGAGATAGCTATATGGTGTCAACGAGTGAAAATTATAGAAAATTCCAAATTTTATTTTGGTTTTGTTTCAATAAAATCGGCTTTTTCGTTTTCGAGATATTGGCGGTTTTATAAGAAATTTAGTTGGTTGGCACATGCAGCGATAATGAAACATTATCAATAAAAATGATTAGTACAATTGTATGGTATGTGTAATTTTAAAGAAACATGTTAAAAATTTAACTGTAATGTGAATTTAAAAAATTTTTAATTCGATTCGATTTTTAATTTCAAGTTGTAAAAAGGTCAATGGTATTAAAAGTAAACCAGTCTATACCAATTTAGGAGTTCCTCAGGGATCTATTCTTGGTCAATTACTGTTTTTATTCTTCATAAATGATTTATTAGAAATACACCAAGAATTGATTGCATATGCTGATGATACAGCTGTCCCAATGAATGGGCACTCATGGAGGGAACTTTCAGTTCATGTGTCAGATAAACTTGACTCTATTTTTTCATGGCTTTATCAAAATAAACTTATACTTAATATAAACAAGTCTGTTTATGTCACTTTTGGCAATTATAAAGACTCTGTTCCTGTGAATTGGATGTTTTTTTGAATGGTGGTCGTTTGAAGAGAGTCGTTAGCTGTAAATATCTAGGTGTTATATATGATTATAATATTAAGTGGGATTTGCATGTCAATAATGTAGTTAATAAGACCAAAATATCTAGTATATGTTTTTTGCAGACTCCGGCAAATATTATCTAGAAAACAGATGATTCAAATATAGGCCTACTATGGGCTTTTCCATAGTATTGCAGTTTATGGTATTGTTGCCTGGGGTGGTCTTTATGATACATCTTTCAGACCACTGCTTAGACTTCAATATAGATTATTAAAAATAATTGGAGTGGAAGAACAAGATCAGGACAGACCACTCGATCTCAAACAAGTTTTTGTTCTTAAAGCCATAATATATCAGTATGATAAACTTGAGGATGAATTTACTCGAAATTCTAATAACACACGCTACAAAAGTATCCCACTGCCTAAACACATATTGACAATTGGCCAAAGGAGTTATGTTTATTATGCAATAAAGTACTTCAATGAACTACCGATATATCTTAAAGGTTTGGGCGTTAGTAATAAACTGTTAAAAAAGAAGTTAAAAGATAAAATCAGAAATTTTGTTATAGACTGAATAATGGAATAAATGGTGTCTGTACAAATTTAATAATTATTGTGATTAACATGTTGCCATGTATGGTTGATGTTGTGTATATGAATCTCATATAAATTTAATGCTTTATTATTTGAACTATATTAGTATAAACTAGTGATGTATCTATCACATTTTGTTAATATTTACAACTGTTGTATTTTTGAATTTTATTTTTAAATATTTATGTAGGACCAACCTATGTACGGGTATTTTTATACCCCCTATAGGTCCTTTGTATGCAACTATTTTGTATATGAAGGAAAAATTGGAAATAAATTATTATTATTATTATTATTTACCTCTGTTCATTGCAGTAAATCAATCGCAATCTTCAGCCTTTCCTCTTCACCAACCTTCCTTGTCAATCTTTTGTTTTTTTTTTGTACACTTAAATTTCCTTTGTTTTACAATGTTTTGATTGGCAGGGGTTCTGCTTGTAAAAACAGGAAGGCCGAGGGAACAGATCATATCTGAGACCATGACACGGGAGCTGAGGAATGAAGAAAATATAAATATCTGCATAGTTGATGCATCTGTTTCTTTTGAAATCTCTGAGGAGGCGCTAGAAGGGAAAGGATGTAGGGTCTCCATGGATGGCTTCATAGTATAGCATCTCTGGACTACTATGCATGGCACAAGAACAATGACAGAGCCATTCGGAAAGCTCAGCAGGTGGAGTCAGGATATATATACAGTAAACAAGTGAGATAGTGATACTGATTGATGGCAGTGCTTAATGTCACATTTGCCAAACAAAATATTATCTGTGTGTTCACACGTGCTGCTGCGCTTTCAGCTTTCACAGGAAAGAAAAAAAAGAATAACTTAAGTGTGGTAGTAACTGGATAAAAAAATCTGCATGACAGTGATTAAACAATTGGCAAATTGTGACATCAATGTGTGAAAAAAAACAATATACAATAGATATAATTGTGTTTGACATACTGTGAAGGTATGAACACTCTCAAAGACTGTATAAAATTAATAATTGTAATAAATAATCAGAGACTTTATATACATATATACAACAATAAATTGTATAGCCTAATTCATACAGGTGTCTAAAAATTGTCAACAGTGTTACATACAATTAATGATTATTAATTTGTAAGTACGGTTTTAATATTTGTAACTCCTTGTAAAATTTTTGGTATAAGAATAAACCTGTTAAGCTGTTCTTATCAACTTTATGTCTGATACGCTCCGCATTGTGGGGCCAGTGTATTAAAATGACCTTTGGAAAATGACGGAGTGTTTAGAGGCTTGCTCCACTTCTGTCACGGGTTGACCCGGCATTGCAGTACCTCCGGGTCCCTACGTACACTTTTCTTACACCAGACTTTTCTGACCACCTGTAATTTTTTTTAATTGTGTCTAGAAACGTGCATGCATATTGCAGTGGCCGGCTTTCGCCTAGAAAACGTTTGATGGTCTCCGTTACTGTTACAGCTTGCTGCCAGAGAGGATCGAGTGAGATGAAGCCTTCAAGAATGCTTACACCCGTTGCTTACTTCCACGCAGACAATTGACAATATTTCGCTGCAAGGAGGAACCGAGCACCAGCAGCCCGAGGGAGGAACTGCAGTCCTATGACAGTGTAATAACAATTATCATAAATAGAGCTTGCTGTAAATTATAAGGGTAGCTGATACTGAAAAAGGTTACACCATTAATTTTTCTGTCTTATTCTCGTGTTTGTTATCGGCCAATAAGCATGATCAGGAAACCTAGTTTGTCATCCCTATGGGGATGAGGATGCATGGAAAATTTCTGTTGTACATGCATCGGGTACGATTAGGACTACGTACTACGTACTTCTTGTCATCGGCAGCAAGTTACAACCAAGTGCAAGGTAAGCATCTGCACAAAAGAACACACACACTCCCGGCAGAATGAGTTGCATGACCATGAGGATAAGCGTTCGAGTGAGGGACAGAAATACAGACGGACACCTGTGAATGGTCCATATATCCTGATAAAATGCAGTGTGCAATGCGTCAAAAACAGGCTAATAAAGATGGCCCTTTGTAACATAATCATGTACGTGTTAGCAGTGAGTGTTTGTGTGTAAATGTTTGACGAGCACTGCAACAGAGAGCCTGTATAATGAGACAGGTCTTTTCGTAAAAACTTTCCCACCTGTTTCATTTATGAAATGAAGAGTGTCCTCTCTCCTTGTAAAGTAATGAAAGATAGGGCTACCCTTCGCGTTGGTGACAGTATCGAATGTGCCAGATACTGCAACAAGCAGCCTGCTTGTGAAAGCCAGTCGTAAACAACATTGAACTGTTACTTGGAGAAACTGAATACATTACATGTTGTATAATTGAACTTCCACAGTTGATTGTATGTGTGTGTGTGTGCAATTGCATCTACATTTGTTGATTTGTACCAGCTTGTAAAAATTGTTACACGGTCTTAAAGTAAAAATGTTAACTTTGTAATGTAAGTTTACTATTGCGTTTGTGTTTGTCAAGTGAAAATCACAAGTTGAAAATTTTTTTTCCAAACCGTTAGCCGTTTCTGAACAAAAGCAAACCTGGAAAAACATATGGTAACCTTCAACAGTGGTAATATGGCTTGCCGCGCCCTTGTTATTTTAATTTTCACCAACAGAGGAAACATAAGTAAATAATGACCGTACCAGTTATAGTAAATTTAAAACCACTTGGTAATTAAAATTTAGTGACGAACAGGCAATCTTTAATAGGATTTGCCACCACTTTATTACTGCAAAGGGGATAGAATGACAAAAAACTTGCACACTGCGCCTTAGCTAACAACTAGCTGCACAAAAATAAATAACCTTATGAACGTGAATGGTGTTTGATAAAATAAAATAAATAGAATACACTTCACCCGACTGATATCTGTCATAAACTACCATCTGCTTTCAATTAAAAACACACAGCCTTTCAGTACTTTCATATGAGAGGTCATTCAATAAGTAAACAAACAGCTGTGGAGCAAAAGCTTTTTATTCAATTAATACAATTATACAATTTTTTTTTTTTTACTTTTCAACATAATCTCCAGCAGCGTCTATGCACTTGTCCCATCTCTTTACAAGCTTTTGTATTCCCTCAGCAAAGAATTCTTTACCTTGATGTCGAAGCCAGTTTTTGACTTTTTCCTTCACTTCTTCATTGCCGTTGAACTTGACATCACGCAAAGTCTCCTTGAGTGGGCCAAACAAGAAAAAGTCAGATGGGGAAGGTCAGGGCTATAAGGGCGATGAGGCAGGATCTCCCAACCTACTTTTTTTATTGTTTCAAGCGTCAGTTTTGCCGTGTGTGGGCGGGCATTATCGTGAAGAAGAATCACACCTTTCCTCTGCCATCCCGGACATTTCTTCTTCAATGCAGGCTTAACTTTGTTCACAATCATGTCAGAATAGTACTGACTATGATGGTACGCTGGTCTTGTAGGTAATCAGAGAAAATTGGGCCTTGGGAGCTCCAAAAGATGGTTAACATCACCTTACCAGCCGATGGCTGGGTTTTGAATTTCTTTTTGGCGGGTGAACTGGGATGCTTCCACTCCATGCTTTGTCGCTTTGACTCAGGTTCAAAATAGTGAATCCAAGTTAGTGGTTCCAAGTCCAAAAATCTTATAACAGAACGCTGTTCTTCGAAAGTACTGTCCTCAAGAGGACACGCCATCGTACATAAAACTGTATTGGTTATGATTATGCAATATATTATTGAACAGCTGATCAAGACTCACAACGATGTTGCCAGGTAACACTCCTGAAAGTTTCAATCAGCTGCTACAATTAATTTCTTTTCTACAACTGTTTGTCTGTTTACTTATTGAATGACCCTCGTATTTCAAATATTTAACTTGCTTAAAGACACTCTGAAGAGACCAATTGAAACTGAATGCTATACAAATTGTTTACATTGTTATTCCATTATTACTGGAAAGGGGATAGAACGACAAAAATTTGCACACTATGTCTTAGCTAACAACTAGCTGCACAAAAATAAATATTCTTATAAATGTGAATGGTGTTTGATAAAATAAATGAATACACTTCAGCCGACTGCTTTCTGTCATAAACTACCATCTGCTTTCAATTAAAAACACACGGCCTTTTAGTACTTTCATATTTCAAATATTTAACTTGCTTAAAGACACTCTGAAGAGACCAAATGAAACTGAATGCAATACAAATAATTGTTTACAATTTGGTAATGATAATAAACAAAATTCATTTTATTATAACACAGTACGGAAACTACTTGTCTCCCCCACTAATGAAATAAAAAATTCCTTTACTAGTTTAAATACTTTCAGTTGTGTGAAAGGTAAAATACACACTGACCAGAGGAAGAGGAGCAGTTAAGAAAAAACAGGCACCCTTCATTTACATTCTGTGCAGTTGTGAAAGGTTAGGTGGCGTCGTTGTCTTTAACATTTACTTTACGTTTGTTAGAATGCGATCAGTTCGGTAGAGAGGGGAAAAAGTTTCATGCAACTTTGCAGAACAGCTCGTTTACTAGATGAAAACATACTTTAAAGATGATGAAAACCGAACACGAGCGGTGACGTATCTGTTTTAGATATTTTACTAGCTATTGGTTCAAAAACAACGAGATTCGATCGTTCAAAGGTGTGCAATTGCAGATTTGTTTGATTAGTCATTTACGAATAAATACCCTTCACTTTCAAATCGGCAAGCGACTCAACAGTATGATATTAGCATGACACTTGAAATCGCATTGTGAAGACGACGCGGACAATTTGGCCCATTGTTTTTTCAGTTTTACAAAGGAATTGAATTGGGTACCGTTTACGTATACACCTACGTGGCCTCTCACGTTACTCGAAAGGTAGGCCTATTATGAAAACCACCGTTGTGAGGTTTTTAAATTGTATAATCGGTCACTCGACATCTGAGATACTGTAATCGTAACGACGTGGTGGGCGCGGCCGTCTCGTGCTTGGATGCAGCAAAGAAAAGGGAACGCTGAGAGAGGTGATGTGTTATGAAAAATCTACTTGTAATTTCGTCGACCATCAAGTCCCGGGCCACTGCCGTCTGTATATGACAACAGAGCACACAGCATGGCATGTATTTTAAAAGGTACGACTACCAATAATTGAGTGTGCAAAACGCCGAAATTCCAGCTGCAGCCTACCCTATCTTGCGGGTCACGTTAAATGCGGTGCGAACTTGAACTTTAACGGCTTTTTTTCATCGTACTATCCGGTTCTACCGATCGTTTTATCGGTTGCTTAACTTAACAGACGACTTCCGACACGTTGCCTGCGTCCTCGTTCCGCGGTTTTCACCACGAAAAACAAAAAAGTGGTAAAATACGGAGGCGCTACTGTGACGCCATCTATCGAGTAAACAGTTCACCACGTCGTCACGGCGACTGTATTCGTTGACTGGGCTACGATTTTTCCAGCGTTTCCTTCTCAAAAATCGAACCAGTTGAACGTTTCGCATAAGAAAGGCGAGGAGACGTTGAGATAACTGCGCACCTTTGGTCTGACGTCACTTGGGCGGTGGCTGATGGTGAAATAAACTCGAATAACAACCACTGGTTCCCGCCGCTTAAAACGATAGTCCATAGAGTGACACCATAACCGTAAGGCACCTTTGGTTTATCGCTTCTCGGCCTTTTGGCTGAGATCAAAGTGTAGTATCTGTTCTTATCAGCTTAATATCTGATACGCTCCGCATTGCGGGGCCAGTATATTAAACTGATTTTTGGAAAATGACGGAGTGCTAGGGGCTTGCTCCACCTCTGTCACGGGTTGACCCGGCATTGCAGTACCGCCGGGACCGGCCCACCTTAAACTCAAAAATGAATATCAACGACCATCTGTCACTACGGGACAACAGGAGCTTTATCTCCAGTCCTACTGTCAGTACCCGTTTGGAAGTATACTCTTTTTGCAGAGCGAGCGAGACAATGTGGACTTTTCTCCCCAATAGAACAGAGGAGGTGGTACGCAAGCTTTCAGCAAGTACTGTTACTCTTCCCTCGACCACTGGAAGCTGCGTAGGTCTACGTCCGAGCTATAGCGGAGAGCGCGAATGTGTTTCATTGCCCGCCCCGACATAACTTCAGTAACAGCTGATCTGATTTTTAAAATTCTTTCACCACCATGTTCCTTGAAGTTTGAGGATGGTTTTAGGCATAAATTTTAACCGATAGCTTTAACAATTTTCAAAAACAGTCTTCAGACGGTTCCACGTCATGAAATTTCTTTTTTAATTTTCATGTAGTGAAATTTTCGGCATGCGACAAACTTTCGTTTTATGAGAGATAGCTATATGGTGTCAACGAGTGAAAATTATAGAAAATTCCAAATTTTATTTTGGTTTTGTTTCAATAAAATCGGCTTTTTCGTTTTCGAGATATTGGCGGTTTTATAAGAAATTTAGTTGGTTGGCACATGCAGCGATAATGAAACATTATCAATAAAAATGATTAGTACAATTGTATGGTATGTGTAATTTTAAAGAAACATGTTAAAAATTTAACTGTAATGTGAATTTAAAAAATTTTTAATTCGATTCGATTTTTAATTTCAAGTTGTAAAAAGGTCAATGGTATTAAAAGTAAACCAGTCTATACCAATTTAGGAGTTCCTCAGGGATCTATTCTTGGTCAATTACTGTTTTTATTCTTCATAAATGATTTATTAGAAATACACCAAGAATTGATTGCATATGCTGATGATACAGCTGTCCCAATGAATGGGCACTCATGGAGGGAACTTTCAGTTCATGTGTCAGATAAACTTGACTCTATTTTTTCATGGCTTTATCAAAATAAACTTATACTTAATATAAACAAGTCTGTTTATGTCACTTTTGGCAATTATAAAGACTCTGTTCCTGTGAATTGGATGTTTTTTTGAATGGTGGTCGTTTGAAGAGAGTCGTTAGCTGTAAATATCTAGGTGTTATATATGATTATAATATTAAGTGGGATTTGCATGTCAATAATGTAGTTAATAAGACCAAAATATCTAGTATATGTTTTTTGCAGACTCCGGCAAATATTATCTAGAAAACAGATGATTCAAATATAGGCCTACTATGGGCTTTTCCATAGTATTGCAGTTTATGGTATTGTTGCCTGGGGTGGTCTTTATGATACATCTTTCAGACCACTGCTTAGACTTCAATATAGATTATTAAAAATAATTGGAGTGGAAGAACAAGATCAGGACAGACCACTCGATCTCAAACAAGTTTTTGTTCTTAAAGCCATAATATATCAGTATGATAAACTTGAGGATGAATTTACTCGAAATTCTAATAACACACGCTACAAAAGTATCCCACTGCCTAAACACATATTGACAATTGGCCAAAGGAGTTATGTTTATTATGCAATAAAGTACTTCAATGAACTACCGATATATCTTAAAGGTTTGGGCGTTAGTAATAAACTGTTAAAAAAGAAGTTAAAAGATAAAATCAGAAATTTTGTTATAGACTGAATAATGGAATAAATGGTGTCTGTACAAATTTAATAATTATTGTGATTAACATGTTGCCATGTATGGTTGATGTTGTGTATATGAATCTCATATAAATTTAATGCTTTATTATTTGAACTATATTAGTATAAACTAGTGATGTATCTATCACATTTTGTTAATATTTACAACTGTTGTATTTTTGAATTTTATTTTTAAATATTTATGTAGGACCAACCTATGTACGGGTATTTTTATACCCCCTATAGGTCCTTTGTATGCAACTATTTTGTATATGAAGGAAAAATTGGAAATAAATTATTATTATTATTATTATTTACCTCTGTTCATTGCAGTAAATCAATCGCAATCTTCAGCCTTTCCTCTTCACCAACCTTCCTTGTCAATCTTTTGTTTTTTTTTTGTACACTTAAATTTCCTTTGTTTTACAATGTTTTGATTGGCAGGGGTTCTGCTTGTAAAAACAGGAAGGCCGAGGGAACAGATCATATCTGAGACCATGACACGGGAGCTGAGGAATGAAGAAAATATAAATATCTGCATAGTTGATGCATCTGTTTCTTTTGAAATCTCTGAGGAGGCGCTAGAAGGGAAAGGATGTAGGGTCTCCATGGATGGCTTCATAGTATAGCATCTCTGGACTACTATGCATGGCACAAGAACAATGACAGAGCCATTCGGAAAGCTCAGCAGGTGGAGTCAGGATATATATACAGTAAACAAGTGAGATAGTGATACTGATTGATGGCAGTGCTTAATGTCACATTTGCCAAACAAAATATTATCTGTGTGTTCACACGTGCTGCTGCGCTTTCAGCTTTCACAGGAAAGAAAAAAAAGAATAACTTAAGTGTGGTAGTAACTGGATAAAAAAATCTGCATGACAGTGATTAAACAATTGGCAAATTGTGACATCAATGTGTGAAAAAAAACAATATACAATAGATATAATTGTGTTTGACATACTGTGAAGGTATGAACACTCTCAAAGACTGTATAAAATTAATAATTGTAATAAATAATCAGAGACTTTATATACATATATACAACAATAAATTGTATAGCCTAATTCATACAGGTGTCTAAAAATTGTCAACAGTGTTACATACAATTAATGATTATTAATTTGTAAGTACGGTTTTAATATTTGTAACTCCTTGTAAAATTTTTGGTATAAGAATAAACCTGTTAAGCTGTTCTTATCAACTTTATGTCTGATACGCTCCGCATTGTGGGGCCAGTGTATTAAAATGACCTTTGGAAAATGACGGAGTGTTTAGAGGCTTGCTCCACTTCTGTCACGGGTTGACCCGGCATTGCAGTACCTCCGGGTCCCTACGTACACTTTTCTTACACCAGACTTTTCTGACCACCTGTAATTTTTTTTAATTGTGTCTAGAAACGTGCATGCATATTGCAGTGGCCGGCTTTCGCCTAGAAAACGTTTGATGGTCTCCGTTACTGTTACAGCTTGCTGCCAGAGAGGATCGAGTGAGATGAAGCCTTCAAGAATGCTTACACCCGTTGCTTACTTCCACGCAGACAATTGACAATATTTCGCTGCAAGGAGGAACCGAGCACCAGCAGCCTGAGGGAGGAACTGCAGTCCTATGACAGTGTAATAACAATTATCATAAATAGAGCTTGCTGTAAATTATAAGGGTAGCTGATACTGAAAAAGGTTACACCATTAATTTTTCTGTCTTATTCTCGTGTTTGTTATCGGCCAATAAGCATGATCAGGAAACCTAGTTTGTCATCCCTATGGGGATGAGGATGCATGGAAAATTTCTGTTGTACATGCATCGGGTACGATTAGGACTACGTACTACGTACTTCTTGTCATCGGCAGCAAGTTACAACCAAGTGCAAGGTAAGCATCTGCACAAAAGAACACACACACTCCCGGCAGAATGAGTTGCATGACCATGAGGATAAGCGTTCGAGTGAGGGACAGAAATACAGACGGACACCTGTGAATGGTCCATATATCCTGATAAAATGCAGTGTGCAATGCGTCAAAAACAGGCTAATAAAGATGGCCCTTTGTAACATAATCATGTACGTGTTAGCAGTGAGTGTTTGTGTGTAAATGTTTGACGAGCACTGCAACAGAGAGCCTGTATAATGAGACAGGTCTTTTCGTAAAAACTTTCCCACCTGTTTCATTTATGAAATGAAGAGTGTCCTCTCTCCTTGTAAAGTAATGAAAGATAGGGCTACCCTTCGCGTTGGTGACAGTATCGAATGTGCCAGATACTGCAACAAGCAGCCTGCTTGTGAAAGCCAGTCGTAAACAACATTGAACTGTTACTTGGAGAAACTGAATACATTACATGTTGTATAATTGAACTTCCACAGTTGATTGTATGTGTGTGTGTGTGCAATTGCATCTACATTTGTTGATTTGTACCAGCTTGTAAAAATTGTTACACGGTCTTAAAGTAAAAATGTTAACTTTGTAATGTAAGTTTACTATTGCGTTTGTGTTTGTCAAGTGAAAATCACAAGTTGAAAATTTTTTTTCCAAACCGTTAGCCGTTTCTGAACAAAAGCAAACCTGGAAAAACATATGGTAACCTTCAACAGTGGTAATATGGCTTGCCGCGCCCTTGTTATTTTAATTTTCACCAACAGAGGAAACATAAGTAAATAATGACCGTACCAGTTATAGTAAATTTAAAACCACTTGGTAATTAAAATTTAGTGACGAACAGGCAATCTTTAATAGGATTTGCCACCACTTTATTACTGCAAAGGGGATAGAATGACAAAAAACTTGCACACTGCGCCTTAGCTAACAACTAGCTGCACAAAAATAAATAACCTTATGAACGTGAATGGTGTTTGATAAAATAAAATAAATAGAATACACTTCACCCGACTGATATCTGTCATAAACTACCATCTGCTTTCAATTAAAAACACACAGCCTTTCAGTACTTTCATATGAGAGGTCATTCAATAAGTAAACAAACAGCTGTGGAGCAAAAGCTTTTTATTCAATTAATACAATTATACAATTTTTTTTTTTTTACTTTTCAACATAATCTCCAGCAGCGTCTATGCACTTGTCCCATCTCTTTACAAGCTTTTGTATTCCCTCAGCAAAGAATTCTTTACCTTGATGTCGAAGCCAGTTTTTGACTTTTTCCTTCACTTCTTCATTGCCGTTGAACTTGACATCACGCAAAGTCTCCTTGAGTGGGCCAAACAAGAAAAAGTCAGATGGGGAAGGTCAGGGCTATAAGGGCGATGAGGCAGGATCTCCCAACCTACTTTTTTTATTGTTTCAAGCGTCAGTTTTGCCGTGTGTGGGCGGGCATTATCGTGAAGAAGAATCACACCTTTCCTCTGCCATCCCGGACATTTCTTCTTCAATGCAGGCTTAACTTTGTTCACAATCATGTCAGAATAGTACTGACTATGATGGTACGCTGGTCTTGTAGGTAATCAGAGAAAATTGGGCCTTGGGAGCTCCAAAAGATGGTTAACATCACCTTACCAGCCGATGGCTGGGTTTTGAATTTCTTTTTGGCGGGTGAACTGGGATGCTTCCACTCCATGCTTTGTCGCTTTGACTCAGGTTCAAAATAGTGAATCCAAGTTAGTGGTTCCAAGTCCAAAAATCTTATAACAGAACGCTGTTCTTCGAAAGTACTGTCCTCAAGAGGACACGCCATCGTACATAAAACTGTATTGGTTATGATTATGCAATATATTATTGAACAGCTGATCAAGACTCACAACGATGTTGCCAGGTAACACTCCTGAAAGTTTCAATCAGCTGCTACAATTAATTTCTTTTCTACAACTGTTTGTCTGTTTACTTATTGAATGACCCTCGTATTTCAAATATTTAACTTGCTTAAAGACACTCTGAAGAGACCAATTGAAACTGAATGCTATACAAATTGTTTACATTGTTATTCCATTATTACTGGAAAGGGGATAGAACGACAAAAATTTGCACACTATGTCTTAGCTAACAACTAGCTGCACAAAAATAAATATTCTTATAAATGTGAATGGTGTTTGATAAAATAAATGAATACACTTCAGCCGACTGCTTTCTGTCATAAACTACCATCTGCTTTCAATTAAAAACACACGGCCTTTTAGTACTTTCATATTTCAAATATTTAACTTGCTTAAAGACACTCTGAAGAGACCAAATGAAACTGAATGCAATACAAATAATTGTTTACAATTTGGTAATGATAATAAACAAAATTCATTTTATTATAACACAGTACGGAAACTACTTGTCTCCCCCACTAATGAAATAAAAAATTCCTTTACTAGTTTAAATACTTTCAGTTGTGTGAAAGGTAAAATACACACTGACCAGAGGAAGAGGAGCAGTTAAGAAAAAACAGGCACCCTTCATTTACATTCTGTGCAGTTGTGAAAGGTTAGGTGGCGTCGTTGTCTTTAACATTTACTTTACGTTTGTTAGAATGCGATCAGTTCGGTAGAGAGGGGAAAAAGTTTCATGCAACTTTGCAGAACAGCTCGTTTACTAGATGAAAACATACTTTAAAGATGATGAAAACCGAACACGAGCGGTGACGTATCTGTTTTAGAAATTTTACTAGCTATTGGTTCAAAAACAACGAGATTCGATCGTTCAAAGGTGTGCAATTGCAGATTTGTTTGATTAGTCATTTACGAATAAATACCCTTCACTTTCAAATCGGCAAGCGACTCAACAGTATGATATTAGCATGACACTTGAAATCGCATTGTGAAGACGACGCGGACAATTTGGCCCATTGTTTTTTCAGTTTTACAAAGGAATTGAATTGGGTACCGTTTACGTATACACCTACGTGGCCTCTCACGTTACTCGAAAGGTAGGCCTATTATGAAAACCACCGTTGTGAGGTTTTTAAATTGTATAATCGGTCACTCGACATCTGAGATACTGTAATCGTAACGACGTGGTGGGCGCGGCCGTCTCGTGCTTGGATGCAGCAAAGAAAAGGGAACGCTGAGAGAGGTGATGTGTTATGAAAAATCTACTTGTAATTTCGTCGACCATCAAGTCCCGGGCCACTGCCGTCTGTATATGACAACAGAGCACACAGCATGGCATGTATTTTAAAAGGTACGACTACCAATAATTGAGTGTGCAAAACGCCGAAATTCCAGCTGCAGCCTACCCTATCTTGCGGGTCACGTTAAATGCGGTGCGAACTTGAACTTTAACGGGTTTTTTTCATCGTACTATCCGGTTCTACCGATCGTTTTATCGGTTGCTTAACTTAACAGACGACTTCCGACACGTTGCCTGCGTCCTCGTTCCGCGGTTTTCACCACGAAAAACAAAAAAGTGGTAAAATACGGAGGCGCTACTGTGACGCCATCTATCGAGTAAACAGTTCACCACGTCGTCACGGCGACTGTATTCGTTGACTGGGCTACGATTTTTCCAGCGTTTCCTTCTCAAAAATCGAACCAGTTGAACGTTTCGCATAAGAAAGGCGAGGAGACGTTGAGATAACTGCGCACCTTTGGTCTGACGTCACTTGGGCGGTGGCTGATGGTGAAATAAACTCGAATAACAACCACTGGTTCCCGCCGCTTAAAACGATAGTCCATAGAGTGACACCATAACCGTAAGGCACCTTTGGTTTATCGCTTCTCGGCCTTTTGGCTAAGATCAAAGTGTAGTATCTGTTCTTATCAGCTTAATATCTGATACGCTCCGCATTGCGGGGCCAGTATATTAAACTGATTTTTGGAAAATGACGGAGTGCTAGGGGCTTGCTCCACCTCTGTCACGGGTTGACCCGGCATTGCAGTACCGCCGGGACCGGCCCACCTTAAACTCAAAAATGAATATCAACGACCATCTGTCACTACGGGACAACAGGAGCTTTATCTCCAGTCCTACTGTCAGTACCCGTTTGGAAGTATACTCTTTTTGCAGAGCGAGCGAGACAATGTGGACTTTTCTCCCCAATAGAACAGAGGAGGTGGTACGCAAGCTTTCAGCAAGTACTGTTACTCTTCCCTCGACCACTGGAAGCTGCGTAGGTCTACGTCCGAGCTATAGCGGAGAGCGCGAATGTGTTTCATTGCCCGCCCCGACATAACTTCAGTAACAGCTGATCTGATTTTTAAAATTCTTTCACCACCATGTTCCTTGAAGTTTGAGGATGGTTTTAGGCATAAATTTTAACCGATAGTTTTAACAATTTTCAAAAACAGTCTTCAGACGGTTCCACGTCATGAAATTTCTTTTTTAATTTTCATGTAGTGAAATTTTCGGCATGCGACAAACTTTCGTTTTATGAGAGATAGCTATATGGTGTCAACGAGTGAAAATTATAGAAAATTCCAAATTTTATTTTGGTTTTGTTTCAATAAAATCGGCTTTTTCGTTTTCGAGATATTGGCGGTTTTATAAGAAATTTAGTTGGTTGGCACATGCAGCGATAATGAAACATTATCAATAAAAATGATTAGTACAATTGTATGGTATGTGTAATTTTAAAGAAACATGTTAAAAATTTAACTGTAATGTGAATTTAAAAAATTTTTAATTCGATTCGATTTTTAATTTCAAGTTGTAAAAAGGTCAATGGTATTAAAAGTAAACCAGTCTATACCAATTTAGGAGTTCCTCAGGGATCTATTCTTGGTCAATTACTGTTTTTATTCTTCATAAATGATTTATTAGAAATACACCAAGAATTGATTGCATATGCTGATGATACAGCTGTCCCAATGAATGGGCACTCATGGAGGGAACTTTCAGTTCATGTGTCAGATAAACTTGACTCTATTTTTTCATGGCTTTATCAAAATAAACTTATACTTAATATAAACAAGTCTGTTTATGTCACTTTTGGCAATTATAAAGACTCTGTTCCTGTGAATTGGATGTTTTTTTGAATGGTGGTCGTTTGAAGAGAGTCGTTAGCTGTAAATATCTAGGTGTTATATATGATTATAATATTAAGTGGGATTTGCATGTCAATAATGTAGTTAATAAGACCAAAATATCTAGTATATGTTTTTTGCAGACTCCGGCAAATATTATCTAGAAAACAGATGATTCAAATATAGGCCTACTATGGGCTTTTCCATAGTATTGCAGTTTATGGTATTGTTGCCTGGGGTGGTCTTTATGATACATCTTTCAGACCACTGCTTAGACTTCAATATAGATTATTAAAAATAATTGGAGTGGAAGAACAAGATCAGGACAGACCACTCGATCTCAAACAAGTTTTTGTTCTTAAAGCCATAATATATCAGTATGATAAACTTGAGGATGAATTTACTCGAAATTCTAATAACACACGCTACAAAAGTATCCCACTGCCTAAACACATATTGACAATTGGCCAAAGGAGTTATGTTTATTATGCAATAAAGTACTTCAATGAACTACCGATATATCTTAAAGGTTTGGGCGTTAGTAATAAACTGTTAAAAAAGAAGTTAAAAGATAAAATCAGAAATTTTGTTATAGACTGAATAATGGAATAAATGGTGTCTGTACAAATTTAATAATTATTGTGATTAACATGTTGCCATGTATGGTTGATGTTGTGTATATGAATCTCATATAAATTTAATGCTTTATTATTTGAACTATATTAGTATAAACTAGTGATGTATCTATCACATTTTGTTAATATTTACAACTGTTGTATTTTTGAATTTTATTTTTAAATATTTATGTAGGACCAACCTATGTACGGGTATTTTTATACCCCCTATAGGTCCTTTGTATGCAACTATTTTGTATATGAAGGAAAAATTGGAAATAAATTATTATTATTATTATTATTTACCTCTGTTCATTGCAGTAAATCAATCGCAATCTTCAGCCTTTCCTCTTCACCAACCTTCCTTGTCAATCTTTTGTTTTTTTTTTGTACACTTAAATTTCCTTTGTTTTACAATGTTTTGATTGGCAGGGGTTCTGCTTGTAAAAACAGGAAGGCCGAGGGAACAGATCATATCTGAGACCATGACACGGGAGCTGAGGAATGAAGAAAATATAAATATCTGCATAGTTGATGCATCTGTTTCTTTTGAAATCTCTGAGGAGGCGCTAGAAGGGAAAGGATGTAGGGTCTCCATGGATGGCTTCATAGTATAGCATCTCTGGACTACTATGCATGGCACAAGAACAATGACAGAGCCATTCGGAAAGCTCAGCAGGTGGAGTCAGGATATATATACAGTAAACAAGTGAGATAGTGATACTGATTGATGGCAGTGCTTAATGTCACATTTGCCAAACAAAATATTATCTGTGTGTTCACACGTGCTGCTGCGCTTTCAGCTTTCACAGGAAAGAAAAAAAAGAATAACTTAAGTGTGGTAGTAACTGGATAAAAAAATCTGCATGACAGTGATTAAACAATTGGCAAATTGTGACATCAATGTGTGAAAAAAAACAATATACAATAGATATAATTGTGTTTGACATACTGTGAAGGTATGAACACTCTCAAAGACTGTATAAAATTAATAATTGTAATAAATAATCAGAGACTTTATATACATATATACAACAATAAATTGTATAGCCTAATTCATACAGGTGTCTAAAAATTGTCAACAGTGTTACATACAATTAATGATTATTAATTTGTAAGTACGGTTTTAATATTTGTAACTCCTTGTAAAATTTTTGGTATAAGAATAAACCTGTTAAGCTGTTCTTATCAACTTTATGTCTGATACGCTCCGCATTGTGGGGCCAGTGTATTAAAATGACCTTTGGAAAATGACGGAGTGTTTAGAGGCTTGCTCCACTTCTGTCACGGGTTGACCCGGCATTGCAGTACCTCCGGGTCCCTACGTACACTTTTCTTACACCAGACTTTTCTGACCACCTGTAATTTTTTTTAATTGTGTCTAGAAACGTGCATGCATATTGCAGTGGCCGGCTTTCGCCTAGAAAACGTTTGATGGTCTCCGTTACTGTTACAGCTTGCTGCCAGAGAGGATCGAGTGAGATGAAGCCTTCAAGAATGCTTACACCCGTTGCTTACTTCCACGCAGACAATTGACAATATTTCGCTGCAAGGAGGAACCGAGCACCAGCAGCCTGAGGGAGGAACTGCAGTCCTATGACAGTGTAATAACAATTATCATAAATAGAGCTTGCTGTAAATTATAAGGGTAGCTGATACTGAAAAAGGTTACACCATTAATTTTTCTGTCTTATTCTCGTGTTTGTTATCGGCCAATAAGCATGATCAGGAAACCTAGTTTGTCATCCCTATGGGGATGAGGATGCATGGAAAATTTCTGTTGTACATGCATCGGGTACGATTAGGACTACGTACTACGTACTTCTTGTCATCGGCAGCAAGTTACAACCAAGTGCAAGGTAAGCATCTGCACAAAAGAACACACACACTCCCGGCAGAATGAGTTGCATGACCATGAGGATAAGCGTACGAGTGAGGGACAGAAATACAGACGGACACCTGTGAATGGTCCATATATCCTGATAAAATGCAGTGTGCAATGCGTCAAAAACAGGCTAATAAAGATGGCCCTTTGTAACATAATCATGTACGTGTTAGCAGTGAGTGTTTGTGTGTAAATGTTTGACGAGCACTGCAACAGAGAGCCTGTATAATGAGACAGGTCTTTTCGTAAAAACTTTCCCACCTGTTTCATTTATGAAATGAAGAGTGTCCTCTCTCCTTGTAAAGTAATGAAAGATAGGGCTACCCTTCGCGTTGGTGACAGTATCGAATGTGCCAGATACTGCAACAAGCAGCCTGCTTGTGAAAGCCAGTCGTAAACAACATTGAACTGTTACTTGGAGAAACTGAATACATTACATGTTGTATAATTGAACTTCCACAGTTGATTGTATGTGTGTGTGTGCAATTGCATCTACATTTGTTGATTTGTACCAGCTTGTAAAAATTGTTACACGGTCTTAAAGTAAAAATGTTAACTTTGTAATGTAAGTTTACTATTGCGTTTGTGTTTGTCAAGTGAAAATCACAAGTTGAAAATTTTTTTTCCAAACCGTTAGCCGTTTCTGAACAAAAGCAAACCTGGAAAAACATATGGTAACCTTCAACAGTGGTAATATGGCTTGCCGCGCCCTTGTTATTTTAATTTTCACCAACAGAGGAAACATAAGTAAATAATGACCGTACCAGTTATAGTAAATTTAAAACCACTTGGTAATTAAAATTTAGTGACGAACAGGCAATCTTTAATAGGATTTGCCACCACTTTATTACTGCAAAGGGGATAGAATGACAAAAAACTTGCACACTGCGCCTTAGCTAACAACTAGCTGCACAAAAATAAATAACCTTATGAACGTGAATGGTGTTTGATAAAATAAAATAAATAGAATACACTTCACCCGACTGATATCTGTCATAAACTACCATCTGCTTTCAATTAAAAACACACAGCCTTTCAGTACTTTCATATGAGAGGTCATTCAATAAGTAAACAAACAGCTGTGGAGCAAAAGCTTTTTATTCAATTAATACAATTATACAATTTTTTTTTTTTTACTTTTCAACATAATCTCCAGCAGCGTCTATGCACTTGTCCCATCTCTTTACAAGCTTTTGTATTCCCTCAGCAAAGAATTCTTTACCTTGATGTCGAAGCCAGTTTTTGACTTTTTCCTTCACTTCTTCATTGCCGTTGAACTTGACATCACGCAAAGTCTCCTTGAGTGGGCCAAACAAGAAAAAGTCAGATGGGGAAGGTCAGGGCTATAAGGGCGATGAGGCAGGATCTCCCAACCTACTTTTTTTATTGTTTCAAGCGTCAGTTTTGCCGTGTGTGGGCGGGCATTATCGTGAAGAAGAATCACACCTTTCCTCTGCCATCCCGGACATTTCTTCTTCAATGCAGGCTTAACTTTGTTCACAATCATGTCAGAATAGTACTGACTATGATGGTACGCTGGTCTTGTAGGTAATCAGAGAAAATTGGGCCTTGGGAGCTCCAAAAGATGGTTAACATCACCTTACCAGCCGATGGCTGGGTTTTGAATTTCTTTTTGGCGGGTGAACTGGGATGCTTCCACTCCATGCTTTGTCGCTTTGACTCAGGTTCAAAATAGTGAATCCAAGTTAGTGGTTCCAAGTCCAAAAATCTTATAACAGAACGCTGTTCTTCGAAAGTACTGTCCTCAAGAGGACACGCCATCGTACATAAAACTGTATTGGTTATGATTATGCAATATATTATTGAACAGCTGATCAAGACTCACAACGATGTTGCCAGGTAACACTCCTGAAAGTTTCAATCAGCTGCTACAATTAATTTCTTTTCTACAACTGTTTGTCTGTTTACTTATTGAATGACCCTCGTATTTCAAATATTTAACTTGCTTAAAGACACTCTGAAGAGACCAATTGAAACTGAATGCTATACAAATTGTTTACATTGTTATTCCATTATTACTGGAAAGGGGATAGAACGACAAAAATTTGCACACTATGTCTTAGCTAACAACTAGCTGCACAAAAATAAATATTCTTATAAATGTGAATGGTGTTTGATAAAATAAATGAATACACTTCAGCCGACTGCTTTCTGTCATAAACTACCATCTGCTTTCAATTAAAAACACACGGCCTTTTAGTACTTTCATATTTCAAATATTTAACTTGCTTAAAGACACTCTGAAGAGACCAAATGAAACTGAATGCAATACAAATAATTGTTTACAATTTGGTAATGATAATAAACAAAATTCATTTTATTATAACACAGTACGGAAACTACTTGTCTCCCCCACTAATGAAATAAAAAATTCCTTTACTAGTTTAAATACTTTCAGTTGTGTGAAAGGTAAAATACACACTGACCAGAGGAAGAGGAGCAGTTAAGAAAAAACAGGCACCCTTCATTTACATTCTGTGCAGTTGTGAAAGGTTAGGTGGCGTCGTTGTCTTTAACATTTACTTTACGTTTGTTAGAATGCGATCAGTTCGGTAGAGAGGGGAAAAAGTTTCATGCAACTTTGCAGAACAGCTCGTTTACTAGATGAAAACATACTTTAAAGATGATGAAAACCGAACACGAGCGGTGACGTATCTGTTTTAGATATTTTACTAGCTATTGGTTCAAAAACAACGAGATTCGATCGTTCAAAGGTGTGCAATTGCAGATTTGTTTGATTAGTCATTTACGAATAAATACCCTTCACTTTCAAATCGGCAAGCGACTCAACAGTATGATATTAGCATGACACTTGAAATCGCATTGTGAAGACGACGCGGACAATTTGGCCCATTGTTTTTTCAGTTTTACAAAGGAATTGAATTGGGTACCGTTTACGTATACACCTACGTGGCCTCTCACGTTACTCGAAAGGTAGGCCTATTATGAAAACCACCGTTGTGAGGTTTTTAAATTGTATAATCGGTCACTCGACATCTGAGATACTGTAATCGTAACGACGTGGTGGGCGCGGCCGTCTCGTGCTTGGATGCAGCAAAGAAAAGGGAACGCTGAGAGAGGTGATGTGTTATGAAAAATCTACTTGTAATTTCGTCGACCATCAAGTCCCGGGCCACTGCCGTCTGTATATGACAACAGAGCACACAGCATGGCATGTATTTTAAAAGGTACGACTACCAATAATTGAGTGTGCAAAACGCCGAAATTCCAGCTGCAGCCTACCCTATCTTGCGGGTCACGTTAAATGCGGTGCGAACTTGAACTTTAACGGCTTTTTTTCATCGTACTATCCGGTTCTACCGATCGTTTTATCGGTTGCTTAACTTAACAGACGACTTCCGACACGTTGCCTGCGTCCTCGTTCCGCGGTTTTCACCACGAAAAACAAAAAAGTGGTAAAATACGGAGGCGCTACTGTGACGCCATCTATCGAGTAAACAGTTCACCACGTCGTCACGGCGACTGTATTCGTTGACTGGGCTACGATTTTTCCAGCGTTTCCTTCTCAAAAATCGAACCAGTTGAACGTTTCGCATAAGAAAGGCGAGGAGACGTTGAGATAACTGCGCACCTTTGGTCTGACGTCACTTGGGCGGTGGCTGATGGTGAAATAAACTCGAATAACAACCACTGGTTCCCGCCGCTTAAAACGATAGTCCATAGAGTGACACCATAACCGTAAGGCACCTTTGGTTTATCGCTTCTCGGCCTTTTGGCTGAGATCAAAGTGTAGTATCTGTTCTTATCAGCTTAATATCTGATACGCTCCGCATTGCGGGGCCAGTATATTAAACTGATTTTTGGAAAATGACGGAGTGCTAGGGGCTTGCTCCACCTCTGTCACGGGTTGACCCGGCATTGCAGTACCGCCGGGACCGGCCCACCTTAAACTCAAAAATGAATATCAACGACCATCTGTCACTACGGGACAACAGGAGCTTTATCTCCAGTCCTACTGTCAGTACCCGTTTGGAAGTATACTCTTTTTGCAGAGCGAGCGAGACAATGTGGACTTTTCTCCCCAATAGAACAGAGGAGGTGGTACGCAAGCTTTCAGCAAGTACTGTTACTCTTCCCTCGACCACTGGAAGCTGCGTAGGTCTACGTCCGAGCTATAGCGGAGAGCGCGAATGTGTTTCATTGCCCGCCCCGACATAACTTCAGTAACAGCTGATCTGATTTTTAAAATTCTTTCACCACCATGTTCCTTGAAGTTTGAGGATGGTTTTAGGCATAAATTTTAACCGATAGCTTTAACAATTTTCAAAAACAGTCTTCAGACGGTTCCACGTCATGAAATTTCTTTTTTAATTTTCATGTAGTGAAATTTTCGGCATGCGACAAACTTTCGTTTTATGAGAGATAGCTATATGGTGTCAACGAGTGAAAATTATAGAAAATTCCAAATTTTATTTTGGTTTTGTTTCAATAAAATCGGCTTTTTCGTTTTCGAGATATTGGCGGTTTTATAAGAAATTTAGTTGGTTGGCACATGCAGCGATAATGAAACATTATCAATAAAAATGATTAGTACAATTGTATGGTATGTGTAATTTTAAAGAAACATGTTAAAAATTTAACTGTAATGTGAATTTAAAAAATTTTTAATTCGATTCGATTTTTAATTTCAAGTTGTAAAAAGGTCAATGGTATTAAAAGTAAACCAGTCTATACCAATTTAGGAGTTCCTCAGGGATCTATTCTTGGTCAATTACTGTTTTTATTCTTCATAAATGATTTATTAGAAATACACCAAGAATTGATTGCATATGCTGATGATACAGCTGTCCCAATGAATGGGCACTCATGGAGGGAACTTTCAGTTCATGTGTCAGATAAACTTGACTCTATTTTTTCATGGCTTTATCAAAATAAACTTATACTTAATATAAACAAGTCTGTTTATGTCACTTTTGGCAATTATAAAGACTCTGTTCCTGTGAATTGGATGTTTTTTTGAATGGTGGTCGTTTGAAGAGAGTCGTTAGCTGTAAATATCTAGGTGTTATATATGATTATAATATTAAGTGGGATTTGCATGTCAATAATGTAGTTAATAAGACCAAAATATCTAGTATATGTTTTTTGCAGACTCCGGCAAATATTATCTAGAAAACAGATGATTCAAATATAGGCCTACTATGGGCTTTTCCATAGTATTGCAGTTTATGGTATTGTTGCCTGGGGTGGTCTTTATGATACATCTTTCAGACCACTGCTTAGACTTCAATATAGATTATTAAAAATAATTGGAGTGGAAGAACAAGATCAGGACAGACCACTCGATCTCAAACAAGTTTTTGTTCTTAAAGCCATAATATATCAGTATGATAAACTTGAGGATGAATTTACTCGAAATTCTAATAACACACGCTACAAAAGTATCCCACTGCCTAAACACATATTGACAATTGGCCAAAGGAGTTATGTTTATTATGCAATAAAGTACTTCAATGAACTACCGATATATCTTAAAGGTTTGGGCGTTAGTAATAAACTGTTAAAAAAGAAGTTAAAAGATAAAATCAGAAATTTTGTTATAGACTGAATAATGGAATAAATGGTGTCTGTACAAATTTAATAATTATTGTGATTAACATGTTGCCATGTATGGTTGATGTTGTGTATATGAATCTCATATAAATTTAATGCTTTATTATTTGAACTATATTAGTATAAACTAGTGATGTATCTATCACATTTTGTTAATATTTACAACTGTTGTATTTTTGAATTTTATTTTTAAATATTTATGTAGGACCAACCTATGTACGGGTATTTTTATACCCCCTATAGGTCCTTTGTATGCAACTATTTTGTATATGAAGGAAAAATTGGAAATAAATTATTATTATTATTATTATTTACCTCTGTTCATTGCAGTAAATCAATCGCAATCTTCAGCCTTTCCTCTTCACCAACCTTCCTTGTCAATCTTTTGTTTTTTTTTTGTACACTTAAATTTCCTTTGTTTTACAATGTTTTGATTGGCAGGGGTTCTGCTTGTAAAAACAGGAAGGCCGAGGGAACAGATCATATCTGAGACCATGACACGGGAGCTGAGGAATGAAGAAAATATAAATATCTGCATAGTTGATGCATCTGTTTCTTTTGAAATCTCTGAGGAGGCGCTAGAAGGGAAAGGATGTAGGGTCTCCATGGATGGCTTCATAGTATAGCATCTCTGGACTACTATGCATGGCACAAGAACAATGACAGAGCCATTCGGAAAGCTCAGCAGGTGGAGTCAGGATATATATACAGTAAACAAGTGAGATAGTGATACTGATTGATGGCAGTGCTTAATGTCACATTTGCCAAACAAAATATTATCTGTGTGTTCACACGTGCTGCTGCGCTTTCAGCTTTCACAGGAAAGAAAAAAAAGAATAACTTAAGTGTGGTAGTAACTGGATAAAAAAATCTGCATGACAGTGATTAAACAATTGGCAAATTGTGACATCAATGTGTGAAAAAAAACAATATACAATAGATATAATTGTGTTTGACATACTGTGAAGGTATGAACACTCTCAAAGACTGTATAAAATTAATAATTGTAATAAATAATCAGAGACTTTATATACATATATACAACAATAAATTGTATAGCCTAATTCATACAGGTGTCTAAAAATTGTCAACAGTGTTACATACAATTAATGATTATTAATTTGTAAGTACGGTTTTAATATTTGTAACTCCTTGTAAAATTTTTGGTATAAGAATAAACCTGTTAAGCTGTTCTTATCAACTTTATGTCTGATACGCTCCGCATTGTGGGGCCAGTGTATTAAAATGACCTTTGGAAAATGACGGAGTGTTTAGAGGCTTGCTCCACTTCTGTCACGGGTTGACCCGGCATTGCAGTACCTCCGGGTCCCTACGTACACTTTTCTTACACCAGACTTTTCTGACCACCTGTAATTTTTTTTAATTGTGTCTAGAAACGTGCATGCATATTGCAGTGGCCGGCTTTCGCCTAGAAAACGTTTGATGGTCTCCGTTACTGTTACAGCTTGCTGCCAGAGAGGATCGAGTGAGATGAAGCCTTCAAGAATGCTTACACCCGTTGCTTACTTCCACGCAGACAATTGACAATATTTCGCTGCAAGGAGGAACCGAGCACCAGCAGCCTGAGGGAGGAACTGCAGTCCTATGACAGTGTAATAACAATTATCATAAATAGAGCTTGCTGTAAATTATAAGGGTAGCTGATACTGAAAAAGGTTACACCATTAATTTTTCTGTCTTATTCTCGTGTTTGTTATCGGCCAATAAGCATGATCAGGAAACCTAGTTTGTCATCCCTATGGGGATGAGGATGCATGGAAAATTTCTGTTGTACATGCATCGGGTACGATTAGGACTACGTACTACGTACTTCTTGTCATCGGCAGCAAGTTACAACCAAGTGCAAGGTAAGCATCTGCACAAAAGAACACACACACTCCCGGCAGAATGAGTTGCATGACCATGAGGATAAGCGTTCGAGTGAGGGACAGAAATACAGACGGACACCTGTGAATGGTCCATATATCCTGATAAAATGCAGTGTGCAATGCGTCAAAAACAGGCTAATAAAGATGGCCCTTTGTAACATAATCATGTACGTGTTAGCAGTGAGTGTTTGTGTGTAAATGTTTGACGAGCACTGCAACAGAGAGCCTGTATAATGAGACAGGTCTTTTCGTAAAAACTTTCCCACCTGTTTCATTTATGAAATGAAGAGTGTCCTCTCTCCTTGTAAAGTAATGAAAGATAGGGCTACCCTTCGCGTTGGTGACAGTATCGAATGTGCCAGATACTGCAACAAGCAGCCTGCTTGTGAAAGCCAGTCGTAAACAACATTGAACTGTTACTTGGAGAAACTGAATACATTACATGTTGTATAATTGAACTTCCACAGTTGATTGTATGTGTGTGTGTGTGCAATTGCATCTACATTTGTTGATTTGTACCAGCTTGTAAAAATTGTTACACGGTCTTAAAGTAAAAATGTTAACTTTGTAATGTAAGTTTACTATTGCGTTTGTGTTTGTCAAGTGAAAATCACAAGTTGAAAATTTTTTTTCCAAACCGTTAGCCGTTTCTGAACAAAAGCAAACCTGGAAAAACATATGGTAACCTTCAACAGTGGTAATATGGCTTGCCGCGCCCTTGTTATTTTAATTTTCACCAACAGAGGAAACATAAGTAAATAATGACCGTACCAGTTATAGTAAATTTAAAACCACTTGGTAATTAAAATTTAGTGACGAACAGGCAATCTTTAATAGGATTTGCCACCACTTTATTACTGCAAAGGGGATAGAATGACAAAAAACTTGCACACTGCGCCTTAGCTAACAACTAGCTGCACAAAAATAAATAACCTTATGAACGTGAATGGTGTTTGATAAAATAAAATAAATAGAATACACTTCACCCGACTGATATCTGTCATAAACTACCATCTGCTTTCAATTAAAAACACACAGCCTTTCAGTACTTTCATATGAGAGGTCATTCAATAAGTAAACAAACAGCTGTGGAGCAAAAGCTTTTTATTCAATTAATACAATTATACAATTTTTTTTTTTTTACTTTTCAACATAATCTCCAGCAGCGTCTATGCACTTGTCCCATCTCTTTACAAGCTTTTGTATTCCCTCAGCAAAGAATTCTTTACCTTGATGTCGAAGCCAGTTTTTGACTTTTTCCTTCACTTCTTCATTGCCGTTGAACTTGACATCACGCAAAGTCTCCTTGAGTGGGCCAAACAAGAAAAAGTCAGATGGGGAAGGTCAGGGCTATAAGGGCGATGAGGCAGGATCTCCCAACCTACTTTTTTTATTGTTTCAAGCGTCAGTTTTGCCGTGTGTGGGCGGGCATTATCGTGAAGAAGAATCACACCTTTCCTCTGCCATCCCGGACATTTCTTCTTCAATGCAGGCTTAACTTTGTTCACAATCATGTCAGAATAGTACTGACTATGATGGTACGCTGGTCTTGTAGGTAATCAGAGAAAATTGGGCCTTGGGAGCTCCAAAAGATGGTTAACATCACCTTACCAGCCGATGGCTGGGTTTTGAATTTCTTTTTGGCGGGTGAACTGGGATGCTTCCACTCCATGCTTTGTCGCTTTGACTCAGGTTCAAAATAGTGAATCCAAGTTAGTGGTTCCAAGTCCAAAAATCTTATAACAGAACGCTGTTCTTCGAAAGTACTGTCCTCAAGAGGACACGCCATCGTACATAAAACTGTATTGGTTATGATTATGCAATATATTATTGAACAGCTGATCAAGACTCACAACGATGTTGCCAGGTAACACTCCTGAAAGTTTCAATCAGCTGCTACAATTAATTTCTTTTCTACAACTGTTTGTCTGTTTACTTATTGAATGACCCTCGTATTTCAAATATTTAACTTGCTTAAAGACACTCTGAAGAGACCAATTGAAACTGAATGCTATACAAATTGTTTACATTGTTATTCCATTATTACTGGAAAGGGGATAGAACGACAAAAATTTGCACACTATGTCTTAGCTAACAACTAGCTGCACAAAAATAAATATTCTTATAAATGTGAATGGTGTTTGATAAAATAAATGAATACACTTCAGCCGACTGCTTTCTGTCATAAACTACCATCTGCTTTCAATTAAAAACACACGGCCTTTTAGTACTTTCATATTTCAAATATTTAACTTGCTTAAAGACACTCTGAAGAGACCAAATGAAACTGAATGCAATACAAATAATTGTTTACAATTTGGTAATGATAATAAACAAAATTCATTTTATTATAACACAGTACGGAAACTACTTGTCTCCCCCACTAATGAAATAAAAAATTCCTTTACTAGTTTAAATACTTTCAGTTGTGTGAAAGGTAAAATACACACTGACCAGAGGAAGAGGAGCAGTTAAGAAAAAACAGGCACCCTTCATTTACATTCTGTGCAGTTGTGAAAGGTTAGGTGGCGTCGTTGTCTTTAACATTTACTTTACGTTTGTTAGAATGCGATCAGTTCGGTAGAGAGGGGAAAAAGTTTCATGCAACTTTGCAGAACAGCTCGTTTACTAGATGAAAACATACTTTAAAGATGATGAAAACCGAACACGAGCGGTGACGTATCTGTTTTAGAAATTTTACTAGCTATTGGTTCAAAAACAACGAGATTCGATCGTTCAAAGGTGTGCAATTGCAGATTTGTTTGATTAGTCATTTACGAATAAATACCCTTCACTTTCAAATCGGCAAGCGACTCAACAGTATGATATTAGCATGACACTTGAAATCGCATTGTGAAGACGACGCGGACAATTTGGCCCATTGTTTTTTCAGTTTTACAAAGGAATTGAATTGGGTACCGTTTACGTATACACCTACGTGGCCTCTCACGTTACTCGAAAGGTAGGCCTATTATGAAAACCACCGTTGTGAGGTTTTTAAATTGTATAATCGGTCACTCGACATCTGAGATACTGTAATCGTAACGACGTGGTGGGCGCGGCCGTCTCGTGCTTGGATGCAGCAAAGAAAAGGGAACGCTGAGAGAGGTGATGTGTTATGAAAAATCTACTTGTAATTTCGTCGACCATCAAGTCCCGGGCCACTGCCGTCTGTATATGACAACAGAGCACACAGCATGGCATGTATTTTAAAAGGTACGACTACCAATAATTGAGTGTGCAAAACGCCGAAATTCCAGCTGCAGCCTACCCTATCTTGCGGGTCACGTTAAATGCGGTGCGAACTTGAACTTTAACGGGTTTTTTTCATCGTACTATCCGGTTCTACCGATCGTTTTATCGGTTGCTTAACTTAACAGACGACTTCCGACACGTTGCCTGCGTCCTCGTTCCGCGGTTTTCACCACGAAAAACAAAAAAGTGGTAAAATACGGAGGCGCTACTGTGACGCCATCTATCGAGTAAACAGTTCACCACGTCGTCACGGCGACTGTATTCGTTGACTGGGCTACGATTTTTCCAGCGTTTCCTTCTCAAAAATCGAACCAGTTGAACGTTTCGCATAAGAAAGGCGAGGAGACGTTGAGATAACTGCGCACCTTTGGTCTGACGTCACTTGGGCGGTGGCTGATGGTGAAATAAACTCGAATAACAACCACTGGTTCCCGCCGCTTAAAACGATAGTCCATAGAGTGACACCATAACCGTAAGGCACCTTTGGTTTATCGCTTCTCGGCCTTTTGGCTAAGATCAAAGTGTAGTATCTGTTCTTATCAGCTTAATATCTGATACGCTCCGCATTGCGGGGCCAGTATATTAAACTGATTTTTGGAAAATGACGGAGTGCTAGGGGCTTGCTCCACCTCTGTCACGGGTTGACCCGGCATTGCAGTACCGCCGGGACCGGCCCACCTTAAACTCAAAAATGAATATCAACGACCATCTGTCACTACGGGACAACAGGAGCTTTATCTCCAGTCCTACTGTCAGTACCCGTTTGGAAGTATACTCTTTTTGCAGAGCGAGCGAGACAATGTGGACTTTTCTCCCCAATAGAACAGAGGAGGTGGTACGCAAGCTTTCAGCAAGTACTGTTACTCTTCCCTCGACCACTGGAAGCTGCGTAGGTCTACGTCCGAGCTATAGCGGAGAGCGCGAATGTGTTTCATTGCCCGCCCCGACATAACTTCAGTAACAGCTGATCTGATTTTTAAAATTCTTTCACCACCATGTTCCTTGAAGTTTGAGGATGGTTTTAGGCATAAATTTTAACCGATAGTTTTAACAATTTTCAAAAACAGTCTTCAGACGGTTCCACGTCATGAAATTTCTTTTTTAATTTTCATGTAGTGAAATTTTCGGCATGCGACAAACTTTCGTTTTATGAGAGATAGCTATATGGTGTCAACGAGTGAAAATTATAGAAAATTCCAAATTTTATTTTGGTTTTGTTTCAATAAAATCGGCTTTTTCGTTTTCGAGATATTGGCGGTTTTATAAGAAATTTAGTTGGTTGGCACATGCAGCGATAATGAAACATTATCAATAAAAATGATTAGTACAATTGTATGGTATGTGTAATTTTAAAGAAACATGTTAAAAATTTAACTGTAATGTGAATTTAAAAAATTTTTAATTCGATTCGATTTTTAATTTCAAGTTGTAAAAAGGTCAATGGTATTAAAAGTAAACCAGTCTATACCAATTTAGGAGTTCCTCAGGGATCTATTCTTGGTCAATTACTGTTTTTATTCTTCATAAATGATTTATTAGAAATACACCAAGAATTGATTGCATATGCTGATGATACAGCTGTCCCAATGAATGGGCACTCATGGAGGGAACTTTCAGTTCATGTGTCAGATAAACTTGACTCTATTTTTTCATGGCTTTATCAAAATAAACTTATACTTAATATAAACAAGTCTGTTTATGTCACTTTTGGCAATTATAAAGACTCTGTTCCTGTGAATTGGATGTTTTTTTGAATGGTGGTCGTTTGAAGAGAGTCGTTAGCTGTAAATATCTAGGTGTTATATATGATTATAATATTAAGTGGGATTTGCATGTCAATAATGTAGTTAATAAGACCAAAATATCTAGTATATGTTTTTTGCAGACTCCGGCAAATATTATCTAGAAAACAGATGATTCAAATATAGGCCTACTATGGGCTTTTCCATAGTATTGCAGTTTATGGTATTGTTGCCTGGGGTGGTCTTTATGATACATCTTTCAGACCACTGCTTAGACTTCAATATAGATTATTAAAAATAATTGGAGTGGAAGAACAAGATCAGGACAGACCACTCGATCTCAAACAAGTTTTTGTTCTTAAAGCCATAATATATCAGTATGATAAACTTGAGGATGAATTTACTCGAAATTCTAATAACACACGCTACAAAAGTATCCCACTGCCTAAACACATATTGACAATTGGCCAAAGGAGTTATGTTTATTATGCAATAAAGTACTTCAATGAACTACCGATATATCTTAAAGGTTTGGGCGTTAGTAATAAACTGTTAAAAAAGAAGTTAAAAGATAAAATCAGAAATTTTGTTATAGACTGAATAATGGAATAAATGGTGTCTGTACAAATTTAATAATTATTGTGATTAACATGTTGCCATGTATGGTTGATGTTGTGTATATGAATCTCATATAAATTTAATGCTTTATTATTTGAACTATATTAGTATAAACTAGTGATGTATCTATCACATTTTGTTAATATTTACAACTGTTGTATTTTTGAATTTTATTTTTAAATATTTATGTAGGACCAACCTATGTACGGGTATTTTTATACCCCCTATAGGTCCTTTGTATGCAACTATTTTGTATATGAAGGAAAAATTGGAAATAAATTATTATTATTATTATTATTTACCTCTGTTCATTGCAGTAAATCAATCGCAATCTTCAGCCTTTCCTCTTCACCAACCTTCCTTGTCAATCTTTTGTTTTTTTTTTGTACACTTAAATTTCCTTTGTTTTACAATGTTTTGATTGGCAGGGGTTCTGCTTGTAAAAACAGGAAGGCCGAGGGAACAGATCATATCTGAGACCATGACACGGGAGCTGAGGAATGAAGAAAATATAAATATCTGCATAGTTGATGCATCTGTTTCTTTTGAAATCTCTGAGGAGGCGCTAGAAGGGAAAGGATGTAGGGTCTCCATGGATGGCTTCATAGTATAGCATCTCTGGACTACTATGCATGGCACAAGAACAATGACAGAGCCATTCGGAAAGCTCAGCAGGTGGAGTCAGGATATATATACAGTAAACAAGTGAGATAGTGATACTGATTGATGGCAGTGCTTAATGTCACATTTGCCAAACAAAATATTATCTGTGTGTTCACACGTGCTGCTGCGCTTTCAGCTTTCACAGGAAAGAAAAAAAAGAATAACTTAAGTGTGGTAGTAACTGGATAAAAAAATCTGCATGACAGTGATTAAACAATTGGCAAATTGTGACATCAATGTGTGAAAAAAAACAATATACAATAGATATAATTGTGTTTGACATACTGTGAAGGTATGAACACTCTCAAAGACTGTATAAAATTAATAATTGTAATAAATAATCAGAGACTTTATATACATATATACAACAATAAATTGTATAGCCTAATTCATACAGGTGTCTAAAAATTGTCAACAGTGTTACATACAATTAATGATTATTAATTTGTAAGTACGGTTTTAATATTTGTAACTCCTTGTAAAATTTTTGGTATAAGAATAAACCTGTTAAGCTGTTCTTATCAACTTTATGTCTGATACGCTCCGCATTGTGGGGCCAGTGTATTAAAATGACCTTTGGAAAATGACGGAGTGTTTAGAGGCTTGCTCCACTTCTGTCACGGGTTGACCCGGCATTGCAGTACCTCCGGGTCCCTACGTACACTTTTCTTACACCAGACTTTTCTGACCACCTGTAATTTTTTTTAATTGTGTCTAGAAACGTGCATGCATATTGCAGTGGCCGGCTTTCGCCTAGAAAACGTTTGATGGTCTCCGTTACTGTTACAGCTTGCTGCCAGAGAGGATCGAGTGAGATGAAGCCTTCAAGAATGCTTACACCCGTTGCTTACTTCCACGCAGACAATTGACAATATTTCGCTGCAAGGAGGAACCGAGCACCAGCAGCCTGAGGGAGGAACTGCAGTCCTATGACAGTGTAATAACAATTATCATAAATAGAGCTTGCTGTAAATTATAAGGGTAGCTGATACTGAAAAAGGTTACACCATTAATTTTTCTGTCTTATTCTCGTGTTTGTTATCGGCCAATAAGCATGATCAGGAAACCTAGTTTGTCATCCCTATGGGGATGAGGATGCATGGAAAATTTCTGTTGTACATGCATCGGGTACGATTAGGACTACGTACTACGTACTTCTTGTCATCGGCAGCAAGTTACAACCAAGTGCAAGGTAAGCATCTGCACAAAAGAACACACACACTCCCGGCAGAATGAGTTGCATGACCATGAGGATAAGCGTACGAGTGAGGGACAGAAATACAGACGGACACCTGTGAATGGTCCATATATCCTGATAAAATGCAGTGTGCAATGCGTCAAAAACAGGCTAATAAAGATGGCCCTTTGTAACATAATCATGTACGTGTTAGCAGTGAGTGTTTGTGTGTAAATGTTTGACGAGCACTGCAACAGAGAGCCTGTATAATGAGACAGGTCTTTTCGTAAAAACTTTCCCACCTGTTTCATTTATGAAATGAAGAGTGTCCTCTCTCCTTGTAAAGTAATGAAAGATAGGGCTACCCTTCGCGTTGGTGACAGTATCGAATGTGCCAGATACTGCAACAAGCAGCCTGCTTGTGAAAGCCAGTCGTAAACAACATTGAACTGTTACTTGGAGAAACTGAATACATTACATGTTGTATAATTGAACTTCCACAGTTGATTGTATGTGTGTGTGTGCAATTGCATCTACATTTGTTGATTTGTACCAGCTTGTAAAAATTGTTACACGGTCTTAAAGTAAAAATGTTAACTTTGTAATGTAAGTTTACTATTGCGTTTGTGTTTGTCAAGTGAAAATCACAAGTTGAAAATTTTTTTTCCAAACCGTTAGCCGTTTCTGAACAAAAGCAAACCTGGAAAAACATATGGTAACCTTCAACAGTGGTAATATGGCTTGCCGCGCCCTTGTTATTTTAATTTTCACCAACAGAGGAAACATAAGTAAATAATGACCGTACCAGTTATAGTAAATTTAAAACCACTTGGTAATTAAAATTTAGTGACGAACAGGCAATCTTTAATAGGATTTGCCACCACTTTATTACTGCAAAGGGGATAGAATGACAAAAAACTTGCACACTGCGCCTTAGCTAACAACTAGCTGCACAAAAATAAATAACCTTATGAACGTGAATGGTGTTTGATAAAATAAAATAAATAGAATACACTTCACCCGACTGATATCTGTCATAAACTACCATCTGCTTTCAATTAAAAACACACAGCCTTTCAGTACTTTCATATGAGAGGTCATTCAATAAGTAAACAAACAGCTGTGGAGCAAAAGCTTTTTATTCAATTAATACAATTATACAATTTTTTTTTTTTTACTTTTCAACATAATCTCCAGCAGCGTCTATGCACTTGTCCCATCTCTTTACAAGCTTTTGTATTCCCTCAGCAAAGAATTCTTTACCTTGATGTCGAAGCCAGTTTTTGACTTTTTCCTTCACTTCTTCATTGCCGTTGAACTTGACATCACGCAAAGTCTCCTTGAGTGGGCCAAACAAGAAAAAGTCAGATGGGGAAGGTCAGGGCTATAAGGGCGATGAGGCAGGATCTCCCAACCTACTTTTTTTATTGTTTCAAGCGTCAGTTTTGCCGTGTGTGGGCGGGCATTATCGTGAAGAAGAATCACACCTTTCCTCTGCCATCCCGGACATTTCTTCTTCAATGCAGGCTTAACTTTGTTCACAATCATGTCAGAATAGTACTGACTATGATGGTACGCTGGTCTTGTAGGTAATCACAGAAAATTGGGCCTTGGGAGCTCCAAAAGATGGTTAACATCACCTTACCAGCCGATGGCTGGGTTTTGAATTTCTTTTTGGCGGGTGAACTGGGATGCTTCCACTCCATGCTTTGTCGCTTTGACTCAGGTTCAAAATAGTGAATCCAAGTTAGTGGTTCCAAGTCCAAAAATCTTATAACAGAACGCTGTTCTTCGAAAGTACTGTCCTCAAGAGGACACGCCATCGTACATAAAACTGTATTGGTTATGATTATGCAATATATTATTGAACAGCTGATCAAGACTCACAACGATGTTGCCAGGTAACACTCCTGAAAGTTTCAATCAGCTGCTACAATTAATTTCTTTTCTACAACTGTTTGTCTGTTTACTTATTGAATGACCCTCGTATTTCAAATATTTAACTTGCTTAAAGACACTCTGAAGAGACCAATTGAAACTGAATGCTATACAAATTGTTTACATTGTTATTCCATTATTACTGGAAAGGGGATAGAACGACAAAAATTTGCACACTATGTCTTAGCTAACAACTAGCTGCACAAAAATAAATATTCTTATAAATGTGAATGGTGTTTGATAAAATAAATGAATACACTTCAGCCGACTGCTTTCTGTCATAAACTACCATCTGCTTTCAATTAAAAACACACGGCCTTTTAGTACTTTCATATTTCAAATATTTAACTTGCTTAAAGACACTCTGAAGAGACCAAATGAAACTGAATGCAATACAAATAATTGTTTACAATTTGGTAATGATAATAAACAAAATTCATTTTATTATAACACAGTACGGAAACTACTTGTCTCCCCCACTAATGAAATAAAAAATTCCTTTACTAGTTTAAATACTTTCAGTTGTGTGAAAGGTAAAATACACACTGACCAGAGGAAGAGGAGCAGTTAAGAAAAAACAGGCACCCTTCATTTACATTCTGTGCAGTTGTGAAAGGTTAGGTGGCGTCGTTGTCTTTAACATTTACTTTACGTTTGTTAGAATGCGATCAGTTCGGTAGAGAGGGGAAAAAGTTTCATGCAACTTTGCAGAACAGCTCGTTTACTAGATGAAAACATACTTTAAAGATGATGAAAACCGAACACGAGCGGTGACGTATCTGTTTTAGAAATTTTACTAGCTATTGGTTCAAAAACAACGAGATTCGATCGTTCAAAGGTGTGCAATTGCAGATTTGTTTGATTAGTCATTTACGAATAAATACCCTTCACTTTCAAATCGGCAAGCGACTCAACAGTATGATATTAGCACGACACTTGAAATCGCATTGTGAAGACGACGCGGACAATTTGGCCCATTGTTTTTTCAGTTTTACAAAGGAATTGAATTGGGTACCGTTTACGTATACACCTACGTGGCCTCTCACGTTACTCGAAAGGTAGGCCTATTATGAAAACCACCGTTGTGAGGTTTTTAAATTGTATAATCGGTCACTCGACATCTGAGATACTGTAATCGTAACGACGTGGTGGGCGCGGCCGTCTCGTGCTTGGATGCAGCAAAGAAAAGGGAACGCTGAGAGAGGTGATGTGTTATGAAAAATCTACTTGTAATTTCGTCGACCATCAGGTGCCGGGCCACTGCCGTCTGTATATGACAACAGAGCACACAGCATGGCATGTATTTTAAAAGGTACGACTACCAATAATTGAGTGTGCAAAACGCCGAAATTCCAGCTGCAGCCTACCCTATCTTGCGGGTCACGTTAAATGCGGTGCGAACTTGAACTTTGACGGCTTTTTTTCATCGTACTATCCGGTTCTACCGATCGTTTTATCGGTTGCTTAACTTAACAGACGACTTCCGACACGTTGCCTGCGTCCTCGTTCCGCGGTTTTCACCACGAAAAACAAAAAAGTGGTAAAATACGGAGGCGCTACTGTGACGCCATCTATCGAGTAAACAGTTCACCACGTCGTCACGGCGACTGTATTCGTTGACTGGGCTACGATTTTTCCAGCGTTTCCTTCTCAAAAATCGAACCAGTTGAACGTTTCGCATAAGAAAGGCGAGGAGACGTTGAGATAACTGCGCACCTTTGGTCTGACGTCACTTGGGCGGTGGCTGATGGTGAAATAAACTCGAATAACAACCACTGGTTCCCGCCGCTTAAAACGATAGTCCATAGAGTGACACCATAACCGTAAGGCACCTTTGGTTTATCGCTTCTCGGCCTTTTGGCTAAGATCAAAGTGTAGTATCTGTTCTTATCAGCTTAATATCTGATACGCTCCGCATTGCGGGGCCAGTATATTAAACTGATTTTTGGAAAATGACGGAGTGCTAGGGGCTTGCTCCACCTCTGTCACGGGTTGACCCGGCATTGCAGTACCGCCGGGACCGGCCCACCTTAAACTCAAAAATGAATATCAACGACCATCTGTCACTACGGGACAACAGGAGCTTTATCTCCAGTCCTACTGTCAGTACCCGTTTGGAAGTATACTCTTTTTGCAGAGCGAGCGAGACAATGTGGACTTTTCTCCCCAATAGAACAGAGGAGGTGGTACGCAAGCTTTCAGCAAGTACTGTTACTCTTCCCTCGACCACTGGAAGCTGCGTAGGTCTACGTCCGAGCTATAGCGGAGAGCGCGAATGTGTTTCATTGCCCGCCCCGACATAACTTCAGTAACAGCTGATCTGATTTTTAAAATTCTTTCACCACCATGTTCCTTGAAGTTTGAGGATGGTTTTAGGCATAAATTTTAACCGATAGTTTTAACAATTTTCAAAAACAGTCTTCAGACGGTTCCACGTCATGAAATTTCTTTTTTAATTTTCATGTAGTGAAATTTTCGGCATGCGACAAACTTTCTTTTTATGAGAGATAGCTATATGGTGTCAACGAGTGAAAATTATAGAAAATTCCAAATTTTATTTTGGTTTTGTTTCAATAAAATCGGCTTTTTCGTTTTCGAGATATTGGCGGTTTTATAAGAAATTTAGTTGGTTGGCACATGCAGCGATAATGAAACATTATCAATAAAAATGATTAGTACAATTGTATGGTATGTGTAATTTTAAAGAAACATGTTAAAAATTTAACTGTAATGTGAATTTAAAAAATTTTTAATTCGATTCGATTTTTAATTTCAAGTTGTAAAAAGGTCAATGGTATTAAAAGTAAACCAGTCTATACCAATTTAGGAGTTCCTCAGGGATCTATTCTTGGTCAATTACTGTTTTTATTCTTCATAAATGATTTATTAGAAATACACCAAGAATTGATTGCATATGCTGATGATACAGCTGTCCCAATGAATGGGCACTCATGGAGGGAACTTTCAGTTCATGTGTCAGATAAACTTGACTCTATTTTTTCATGGCTTTATCAAAATAAACTTATACTTAATATAAACAAGTCTGTTTATGTCACTTTTGGCAATTATAAAGACTCTGTTCCTGTGAATTGGATGTTTTTTTGAATGGTGGTCGTTTGAAGAGAGTCGTTAGCTGTAAATATCTAGGTGTTATATATGATTATAATATTAAGTGGGATTTGCATGTCAATAATGTAGTTAATAAGACCAAAATATCTAGTATATGTTTTTTGCAGACTCCGGCAAATATTATCTAGAAAACAGATGATTCAAATATAGGCCTACTATGGGCTTTTCCATAGTATTGCAGTTTATGGTATTGTTGCCTGGGGTGGTCTTTATGATACATCTTTCAGACCACTGCTTAGACTTCAATATAGATTATTAAAAATAATTGGAGTGGAAGAACAAGATCAGGACAGACCACTCGATCTCAAACAAGTTTTTGTTCTTAAAGCCATAATATATCAGTATGATAAACTTGAGGATGAATTTACTCGAAATTCTAATAACACACGCTACAAAAGTATCCCACTGCCTAAACACATATTGACAATTGGCCAAAGGAGTTATGTTTATTATGCAATAAAGTACTTCAATGAACTACCGATATATCTTAAAGGTTTGGGCGTTAGTAATAAACTGTTAAAAAAGAAGTTAAAAGATAAAATCAGAAATTTTGTTATAGACTGAATAATGGAATAAATGGTGTCTGTACAAATTTAATAATTATTGTGATTAACATGTTGCCATGTATGGTTGATGTTGTGTATATGAATCTCATATAAATTTAATGCTTTATTATTTGAACTATATTAGTATAAACTAGTGATGTATCTATCACATTTTGTTAATATTTACAACTGTTGTATTTTTGAATTTTATTTTTAAATATTTATGTAGGACCAACCTATGTACGGGTATTTTTATACCCCCTATAGGTCCTTTGTATGCAACTATTTTGTATATGAAGGAAAAATTGGAAATAAATTATTATTATTATTATTATTTACCTCTGTTCATTGCAGTAAATCAATCGCAATCTTCAGCCTTTCCTCTTCACCAACCTTCCTTGTCAATCTTTTGTTTTTTTTTTGTACACTTAAATTTCCTTTGTTTTACAATGTTTTGATTGGCAGGGGTTCTGCTTGTAAAAACAGGAAGGCCGAGGGAACAGATCATATCTGAGACCATGACACGGGAGCTGAGGAATGAAGAAAATATAAATATCTGCATAGTTGATGCATCTGTTTCTTTTGAAATCTCTGAGGAGGCGCTAGAAGGGAAAGGATGTAGGGTCTCCATGGATGGCTTCATAGTATAGCATCTCTGGACTACTATGCATGGCACAAGAACAATGACAGAGCCATTCGGAAAGCTCAGCAGGTGGAGTCAGGATATATATACAGTAAACAAGTGAGATAGTGATACTGATTGATGGCAGTGCTTAATGTCACATTTGCCAAACAAAATATTATCTGTGTGTTCACACGTGCTGCTGCGCTTTCAGCTTTCACAGGAAAGAAAAAAAAGAATAACTTAAGTGTGGTAGTAACTGGATAAAAAAATCTGCATGACAGTGATTAAACAATTGGCAAATTGTGACATCAATGTGTGAAAAAAAACAATATACAATAGATATAATTGTGTTTGACATACTGTGAAGGTATGAACACTCTCAAAGACTGTATAAAATTAATAATTGTAATAAATAATCAGAGACTTTATATACATATATACAACAATAAATTGTATAGCCTAATTCATACAGGTGTCTAAAAATTGTCAACAGTGTTACATACAATTAATGATTATTAATTTGTAAGTACGGTTTTAATATTTGTAACTCCTTGTAAAATTTTTGGTATAAGAATAAACCTGTTAAGCTGTTCTTATCAACTTTATGTCTGATACGCTCCGCATTGTGGGGCCAGTGTATTAAAATGACCTTTGGAAAATGACGGAGTGTTTAGAGGCTTGCTCCACTTCTGTCACGGGTTGACCCGGCATTGCAGTACCTCCGGGTCCCTACGTACACTTTTCTTACACCAGACTTTTCTGACCACCTGTAATTTTTTTTAATTGTGTCTAGAAACGTGCATGCATATTGCAGTGGCCGGCTTTCGCCTAGAAAACGTTTGATGGTCTCCGTTACTGTTACAGCTTGCTGCCAGAGAGGATCGAGTGAGATGAAGCCTTCAAGAATGCTTACACCCGTTGCTTACTTCCACGCAGACAATTGACAATATTTCGCTGCAAGGAGGAACCGAGCACCAGCAGCCTGAGGGAGGAACTGCAGTCCTATGACAGTGTAATAACAATTATCATAAATAGAGCTTGCTGTAAATTATAAGGGTAGCTGATACTGAAAAAGGTTACACCATTAATTTTTCTGTCTTATTCTCGTGTTTGTTATCGGCCAATAAGCATGATCAGGAAACCTAGTTTGTCATCCCTATGGGGATGAGGATGCATGGAAAATTTCTGTTGTACATGCATCGGGTACGATTAGGACTACGTACTACGTACTTCTTGTCATCGGCAGCAAGTTACAACCAAGTGCAAGGTAAGCATCTGCACAAAAGAACACACACACTCCCGGCAGAATGAGTTGCATGACCATGAGGATAAGCGTACGAGTGAGGGACAGAAATACAGACGGACACCTGTGAATGGTCCATATATCCTGATAAAATGCAGTGTGCAATGCGTCAAAAACAGGCTAATAAAGATGGCCCTTTGTAACATAATCATGTACGTGTTAGCAGTGAGTGTTTGTGTGTAAATGTTTGACGAGCACTGCAACAGAGAGCCTGTATAATGAGACAGGTCTTTTCGTAAAAACTTTCCCACCTGTTTCATTTATGAAATGAAGAGTGTCCTCTCTCCTTGTAAAGTAATGAAAGATAGGGCTACCCTTCGCGTTGGTGACAGTATCGAATGTGCCAGATACTGCAACAAGCAGCCTGCTTGTGAAAGCCAGTCGTAAACAACATTGAACTGTTACTTGGAGAAACTGAATACATTACATGTTGTATAATTGAACTTCCACAGTTGATTGTATGTGTGTGTGTGCAATTGCATCTACATTTGTTGATTTGTACCAGCTTGTAAAAATTGTTACACGGTCTTAAAGTAAAAATGTTAACTTTGTAATGTAAGTTTACTATTGCGTTTGTGTTTGTCAAGTGAAAATCACAAGTTGAAAATTTTTTTTCCAAACCGTTAGCCGTTTCTGAACA
>JAWRYS010001274.1:0-68139 GCA_034769895.1 Magicicada septendecula | reverse complement strand
GTTCCGAGTCGTCAATATTATAGTGATATTTAGTTAAGTAACGGACACGTCATGGACAACGAAATCCAAGAATTTAACTCAGCAAGACGAGCCAACGTCCAAGCGTACAAGTTCACAACTTTGAAGGTTAGAAAGATTGTAGCTCACATAAATTTCAACAAAACATGCATAAACAATTCACTAACACCTAAATATGCCCAAATCAAAATTAAACATAACAAACCAGGCCGCCGAATAACACAAAACATCGCACAAAGAACATACATAAAAGAATCAATTAAACAACTATATAAGAAAAAAGACGCTCTTAACCGCAAAGCATTAAACACTACACCTACATATCGCCAACACATACGGACACAATTACATGACTGAACTAATACATCACACAAATGAATGGACAAAAAAACAAATACATATCATACAGACAAAACACGACAGAAAAATAAAAAACCTGACACCAATCAAAACAGATATAATTCCCTCGCACAAATTCTACCCACGTACAGTAAACCTCACGAACGTCACACTCACAAAAAACGAACAAACACTCCTTGATAAAGGCCTAAAACATAACATACATTACAAACATAACAACCAAACACTAACAAAGCTCATAATTGACACAGAAACAAATATACAAAACACAGCACCAGAACATCAAGACACATTAAGACATAATATAAACAACACAATAGGAGTACATAAGACACCAGACAACAACTACACAACTCAGAAATACACACAGCCATCAAACTGAGGGAAAAGGCACACAAACACAACATCACATTTGTAAAAGCTGACAAAGGCAACACGACTGTAATTATCCCCACAGACAACCTACACAAAAAAGTACAAGACTTCATAGAACAGAACAACATCACAGAACTAAAACACGACCCCACTGACAGATACCAAAACTCAGTAAAACAAATAGTCAACAAAGCCAAACACATTATGACACATAAACAAAAGCCCTACATGAAACAAATCCGACCATCAGCACCTACACTCCAAGCGCTTCCCAAAATCCATAAAGAAGACATTCCGATCCGCCCCATTATCAACTACCGTAATGCCCCTGCACACAAACTGGCAAAATATCTAGACAAAATTATTAGACAACACACACAAATAGACAACAACATTGCAGTAAAAAACAACACTGACCTAGTAACAAAAATAAAAGACATACACATCCCCCATAACGCCACATTAGCCTCCTTTGACATTAAAAACCTGTACACAAACATCCCCATCTCTGAAACAATCACCATCCTACAAAACAAACTCAAACAGAACAACACACCAGACGAACTTATCAATGAAATAACAGAAACTCTGAACATTATCACAAAACAAAACTACTTTACTTATAACAATAAATACTACACACAGAACGACGGCCTACCCATGGGCTCCCCCATATCCAGCATTCTAGCAGAAGTCTTCCTCCAACACTTAGAAAAAACAAAAATACTCACAAACAATGACAGACACTCACATAAAATACTATATTGGCACAGATACGTTGATGACATTCTAATACTATACAGGGGAAACAAAAGACAATGTGAACAGTTACTAACGCACATAAACAAAATACATAAAAACATAACCTTCACTGCCGAATACGAACACAACAATACCATAAACTTCTTAGACCTCTCCATCACAAAACTAGAACACAGGCACAAATTCAGTATATACAGAAAACCAACTACAACTGACACACTAATACACAACACCTCCAATCACCCAATACAACACAAACTAGCTGCTTTTAGAACCATGATACATAGACTTAACAACATCCCCTTAGATGAAATAGACTACAAAGACGAACTAAACACGATAAAATATCTAGCAGAATCTAACGGTTGTGACAGAACAATAGTCAGTAAACTCCTACACAAAACACAAAACAAACAACAGACAAAGACAGAAAACAACAAATTCATAACACTAACATACATCAACAAACAAACAGAAAAAATTGCCCACAAATTCAAAAAAGCAGGATACAGAATCGCTTACAAAACTACTAACAAAACAGAACACACACTATCAAAACGCATGCCCAAAGCACAAAACAAATTCGATCTACCCGGTGTATATAAACTAAATTGTTCAAATTGCAGTAAATTCTACATAGGCCAGACAGGACGTAGCTTCAAACAGAGATACATTGAACACACAAAAGCACTCCACACCACTACAGAATCTACCTTCGCAAACCACCTCATTGAAGCAAACCACACATATAAAAACATCGACAATAACATGAACATACTACACGTACACACAAAAGGCCGAAAACTAGACACTCTAGAACAATTAGAAATATACAAACACACAAAAACAAATAAAAACGACATCCTAAACGAACAGACAATTCAAATCGCACGCATTATTCGAACACATCTCACCACACACACACAGCTTCAATCTTTCGAAACACTTTCTCGTCGCCAACAACAAGACGAGCAGCGCTACTAACGACAGCCTCTGATGAAGCCTTCTATAGGTGAAAGCCGGTTTAGGCTGTAAGGTAAAACTTTACGTTTTTACTTATAAAAAACTTTGTGTTCCGAGTCGTCAATATTATAGTGATATTTAGTTAAGTAACGGACACGTCATGGACAACGAAATCCAAGAATTATTGTAATTAATTTAATTCAAGAAAGATATGTTATTTATTAAATGTCAAATAATTAGACTATAGTTAAAGTGTAACAGAATATGACCTTATGAGGTATCATTGTAAACTTTGAAAGGAAAGAAAAATAATAGTGATGTCATTTATTATCCCAAAGGAATTATAAGGAATAAAATCATTAGGAAAATACTTAATAAATTTGAATAAAAATTCAAATAGTTCTAACAATGTATGTAAGGAGTAATTAAACAAGCATTGAATTATTGGTTACTATGACAACGAGACGTTTTGAGGGCTTATTTTTCCGTTAAATTATATAGACGCTGAAGAAACGAAGCGTGGGTACGCACACAAGAAATTGGACAAACTAAAACTTTAATTTAAACAGTTATAACAAGTCGAACTAGTGAACCAAGATAATTCAATATGAAGAGACGTCGATCTATACAGAATTAATGATGACCAGGAACGAAATTAAATAAACTAATTAAAGAAAAAACCCAGACCAGTTTGAAGAAGATGTTGGAAGCCTTCAACCAGCCCAAATTCGAAAAATATACGCCGATCCTGATGACGATACAGACAACGTGAGATGAACTGATAAGTACCGAATAATTTCTTACTCCCAAAAACCCCAAATTACTTAAATTATTTTCAAATGATAAAATTTCTCACTATTTAAAAAGTAGTATTTTCTTTCAAAGGTAAAGGCATAATTTACTTATATTAAAAAACATTTATAAAGATAACCTTATTTGCGAACATAACTACTGTAACAGAAATACGACACTATTGAACAAATTGTACAAACACATTATAAATCCTAAGTACGTATAAGGTATAGTAGTGTACTTTCTTTTCATGTAATCAACGTTTATGTCTATTTTTCATGATCAAAAGAACTCCAGATTTTAAAATCATAGTAATTTTGTTAAAAGTAACTGAACGATAGTGTTTTGAAATCAATTTTGCCAACCTGAGATATTTTGTGTTTCCAGCTCTAAGCCGGAGCATAATATTATAAATTGTTTGTGATTCATTTGTCATATTTATAATAATTAAATGTGTATTAAAAAAATCAGTACAGAACATTACTATCTTGTTATTTCATAGGAATTTTGTAGAATATATGTGTGTTAGCGAAGTTTTAAGTTATAGCCAACTAGCGCTCACCACGAGCGGCCGAGTCGACAACCTGTGTAGCAGCGGGAACAATTCGAACGTCACAGCTGTCTAGCTAATATCACGTATTACTTTAAAAATTAAATGTTTTAATTGTTTTAACAAAAACAATTTGGCGCCACCAGGGAATCGTAATCCCTATGAATTAACAGGTAGGTTGTACTGGTGACATTGACAACGCTACGGACTCTAGTAGTGACGTCGATTTATGTAACAACCAGTGTGAGGCAAACACACTACAATCACACTAATACACAAAATAAACCAGTGTGATACATTTTAACAGGTACGACTCATATTTATTGTTACATATAGGCTTCCATCGCGGGGCTTGAACAAGGGCGCACCCCATTTATTGTTACAATATACAGTGGGTTTCAAAATTAAACGGCAATCTCTCGGGACCTGATTCTATAGCCATAGCGAGTAGAAGAGATATACGTTTGATAAACGATGAATTGGTCGAAACGGTCCAGTAAAATGGCCCCTTCGAATTCCCTAGAAGTGTTACAATTTTATACAGAACAAAGGTTTTCGTAAACGTTTTCATAACAAATGTAACTGTAAACCAATTGAAAACTTATTGAATTTTTCCTCCAAATGATAAAATATCAAAATTGTTAAATTGGTGAACTGCAAACGTTCGTTAAAAACAGTTGTTCAATATGGCTATTTTTTTAATGCAGAATTCAGCTCGGCGAATCCATGCAAGCCGGGCACGTTTTATAGCATCAGGATTATTCTTAACAGTAGCTCCATATTGTATTATGCGTGTCTCAACTAACGACTTCATCCAACCCCAAAGGAAAAGTCTGCTGGCGTGAGATCAGGTCGAGGTGGCCATTTTACTGGTTCGTTTCGACCAATCCATCGCCTATCAAACGTATTATTTAAATGGTTCATCAAATCACGACAGTAGTTAGCAGATGCACCGTCATTTAAAAACCACATCTGCACTCTATCTTCAAATGGAATACCGTATCTTCCAAGAGTTCCGTCAGATTCGTTTGCAAAAAATGTAAGTATTGTCTTCCATTAAGCCTGGGTGGTGAGAAAAAAGGGCCTAAGAGATTATCACCAAGAAGACCGCACCATACATTCAATGAAAAAATATGTTGGTCATGTCTTGTAGCAGTCTCGTGGACTTTCGTCTGCCCAAGTATAGGTGTTTCGAAGTTTACGATGCCATTTCTTGTAAATTGTAGCACTTTTCTGGCGCATTTTGGTCTGTTTTGTTTTTAATTAAAGTCAAATTTCTCAAATTTGTACTTATTTTTAATAGACATTATACACATCAATTTTCTCATAATTAAATTCTCTACAAAGTTAGTCAGAAATTTTTATTTGTTTATTGGCAAATTAACGAAGTTATTTTATCCCAAATCTAAAAATGTTTGTTTTTCGATTCCAATTTTTTGTGTTTGCACAGTTTTTCTTAGAAACTAATTGAGATAGAGCACTGGGACTCCTTTTATTTAATTTTTCAGATCAAAAACCGTAAGAAACCACCAAATTTACTCTTCACTGTATACCCCAAGAATTTCAGTATGGCGTCATTTTACCGTGGGAGCAGAAATCGGGGCGAACTGGTTCGCGAGCTGTAACTCGCTAACGAACCATTTTCGGAGCTACGTTTATATGAACTTTTTTTCTTATTTTTAGCTATAAAATCAGGTCCCGAGAGATTACCGTGAAATTTTGAATAACTCTCTCTCTCTCTCTCTCTCTCTCTCTATATATATATATATATATATATATATATATATATTGTAATAATATTTAAAAAATAAGTAGTTGAAGTGTGTTGATGATAATATTGTGGAGTATGTGACTCCGATGTAATCAAGTCCAATGTAATATGTTTAATTGGTGTGGCTCTCGACGTCTTACTGGCCTGAAACACTTCCTTAAGTTTCCCAGCTGGTCGAGTCCCAATGGTAGCAAGACCGGTCGAGTAGCGTAAAGTTGATGAAGGAATATATATGTTCAGCTTCGCCGAAAGTTTCAAAACAAAATTTATTGTTTTGAAGGAAATTTAAAAAAAATTATGTTTATAAAAAAAATAATTAAAATTTTTTTTTAATTTAATTAATTAATTAATTAGGATCAATTAATTAATATAGGGCTGTGAAGTTTTAAACAGTGTAATACTCTTCTGAAAATTTTTATTAAAGTTTTAGTATATTTTAAATAAGCTATCACCACTCATAAGACTGTCTTCAAACCAATCGATACTTGTTTACCTTTTTATTTTTTAGGTTATCTTCACTTACGGGTGGTAAAGTCCTTGTAGATTATCAATTAGAATTATATTATTGGTAATTAGTATTATTGAAGAAATAAAGAACTATTAAGTATTGAAAAGTATTAATGTTTTATTAAGTAATAGCAATGTTGACTCTTATCGATTAGTATCGATTCTCAGGATATCGAAAAAAGTTACAAGTATATGATATAAAAATTATATAGGGTTCTTTAAACAGCCAGTTATTACCAAAGTCAGAGAAATCGGGCTAATATTTAAAAAGTATAACGTTACAATCAAATTAATAGTTATTAATAAACACAGACATTGAATAATAATTTGTAAATATAATAATTGTTTTCACCAAACAGCTGAGTTGAACTAAGAGGAAGGCACTGGGATCGTCAAAGAAAGATGGCTGCCGTCAAGTTGATCAAAATGTTGCTCGTTCCTGCCGTGTTCCAAATAATGTATTTTCTGGCAATATTCCTGTTCTTGTGTCTGCAAATCTCTTGTTAAATGTTGTGTAGTGACTGGTGTAGTGATTCTGGGTTGTATTTAGTATATCTGTGTAATTATAAGTCAAAACACTTTTCCCAATTCCGACACTAATTTGGTTAATGTGTTATACAGTTTTCTGGTGTTTTGTGGTGTTTTTCGGAGTAGAAATGTATTGTTTAGTGTTAATTAGTGTTTCTTGATCGTTTTTGTCACAATGTATAGGTTCTGGAAAGATTTTATAATTCACTCTCGACTTTACCGTAACGTACTGTTCGCCACTTATCTTTAACGTTGTAAGATAGGTTAGATCGTCACAAAACTCTCGTTTATGTTAACCATTCAAATACCAATAATCAACTAACTGTTTCCTTCAGTTTCAATTAAACTCTTAGCCCATATAATATTATCCTTAACATTGTTCAAATATATTTTGACATCCTGTGTACACTTTACATTTTCACTATATGAATGCCTAAACTTTGGTTATTTGTCAATTTTATTCACTAGATGTGATTTAAATTAATCTTTCAGTTCATTCAGCTTATTTTCAGATTAAATAATGCCGTTTTATAGTGTTTTCTGTCCAAAAAATAGTAATTTTACTTTCAGTTTGGTATACTCTGAAAAGTCAAAACATCAAAATGTACTTCCTGTCATTATATAAATTCAGCCATTTTATCAGTTATATTTAATATTAATAATCCTATATTGTATTAAAAGGTTCCTATTCCCTTATTTTCTGGTAATTAATTGAATTAGTTGTATTCTGAAACATTATTCAGGAATAATAATTCAGACTCCCATGTCCAAATTTCTGAGTTTAGTCATTTTCATTTTTATTTATAATTCTGAATATAATTTATTAAAATCTCTCTAAATGGTATGTGCAATTATATGGCATGATCTCAAGTTTATTTTGTCTTAACCCCTTTTGTTTATTTGCATTTAAATGAGCAATTTCTCTGTTTTGATGAAGTTTGGTTTCCATTCTTTTGGCCTATGATTTTTTAACAATTTTTCTTACAAAATATTTTACAAACAATATATGATGTGTGATACCCTCTCTGACTTTTACATATAGTATTATAAATTAAACATGTTTTCAAATTACACAAAAACAATTAGTATTGTTTACAATACAAATAATAGTTAAACAAAATAAAGAATATTTTTTTAAATAAATGGTTGTCTTCAAGTCAGACATTTTGCAACAAAATCCTTATTTCTAAACATGGAAATATGGCTTACAAAAAAGGTTTTTTACTAACTAACATCTTAATTACTCTCTATTATTTACAAGTAGTAACTATTTTTATAGTTCTGATGTTAGTTGTATCAGACCCAAACAAATGGCCTTATATCTAAAACATTTTTAAACATTCTTATACTATATACATAAAAACCTTATATTTATATTCTTATTTCTAACTATTATTATAAGTAGGATTCTACAGTTTTTATACCGTCTTTTATACATTGTCTTTGGGGAATTGTACCCTGTCATTAACAAATAAATAGTATGAATTGTTCAAAAAGTATAATGAAATCTGTTTTTCTTTTTTCATGTAAAACAAAATGTTATTTTAAACAGATTCATGTCTTATGAACAACATATTGTCACAGTACACATTTTAAGTCATTGAAAAATGCATATTTCATTGCATCCAATGTTTGTGATTGCCAAGAATGAAACACAAGGTTCATTTTTTATAATACCCAAAACTATCACTGGTTCACTTTGCACTTATATATTATGTTAATGCTAAATGGTCATATAGTCTTATCAACATAATAAATTGGTTAGCGTTTTTTCAATGGAGATTTGTTCCATGGGTACTATATTATTGTTTCATCTTAGTTCACAGGAAACTTTTACTTTATACACTCCTCTCTCTTAAATTTATATCCATGTGGTTTTTATTTCGTTATACTTTTATTTTTAGATATTTATTTTGGGGATATAGGGATTTGGGTGTCTTTTATAAGAGCATGACATCTTCTTCAGGATGCTGCCCTCTTCTTCTTTCTTCAGTCTTCTTTTCTCCTGCCTTCTGGGACTGGTATCTTCTCCATCTTCTTCTTGATGCCATCAGGTTTCTTGGGATCTTCTCCATCTTCTTCTTTATTTCAGAAATACACAACCTGTATTGGTTGATCTTGGCTTATTTTAGGGTTTCTATTCTATTTATTCTCCCTCGTTGTGGGTTTGGTCATATTGTGTACTGCTTGGTTATTTACTGTTTACCTTCCTGGGTTATAGTTTGAAAACCTTTGGTTATGAGACTGGTTTTGGATGACTCATCACTAGTAACTCCTTTTATTTGAACTTGTATTTTCTTTATAATAATGATTTCTTTCCACAGTTGCTATGAATTAATCTATTTATATTAAACTTAATGCTTTCTTCCAAATTTAAATATTATAACTTTATTATTCTAATGATCAATTGCCATTCAATATTATGCTTATATCTGTCACGCTACAGATTGCTCTCCTCCAGAAGTAATTATTTCAGACATGTTTATGGATGAAATAATTTCTTATGATAATTTCATCATTTCTTATAATTCATTTTCTTCTCCATTTTTATATCGACTTTTTTATAATTAGAGTTTAATTAATTTTATATATATAATTATTTGTTTTACTACTGATCCTTTTCGGATAGTTAGTGTCTTCTGAGATATATTATTATTGTAATACATTTTCTTTCTGTATCAACTTCGTGTTGTATCCTTGGGATATTAATTCCCTAACATTCCCTATCACGTGGGCTGGGGCAGATCAGAGGGGCACTGTACGCTACTTCTCTTCTGGCCATACACCACTTCTATAAATTGAGTACAGAGGCATATCCATCCCTGCTCAAAAAAACATAATGCTGCTGGAATTATCTTCAGTTAGTCATCGAATAAATAAATAAAAAGTAGTCTCATTTTCGACTAATAAAAATATCTTTGGATTCTCCACTTCGTAGTCTCTCAGATTATCTCACATTTTCTATCTTAATAAATCTTCATAATCATTATTATACTCATTACATATATATTTTTTCAAAACTCTTAACTTGTCTGATATATTTATTTTTATTATGGTTGAAAACCTTTCTTTTAATAATTCTGGTTACTGTTTACAGTGTAACTCTCTTTCTTCTCCATCTGAATTCTCTTTATACTTTCTTCTGGTTATTCATAGTATTAGCATGGTCTTTATAAATAGTCTTTCGTATTCATTATTTGAATGGTCTTAATATATTATATTTAATTTTTTAACTTTGTATCTTTACATTAGATATACAGGTTGTTATATTGATCATTTTGTTTAAACATTTTGGTTCTTTCCTTTCTCTTAGAAAGTTATTAATCCGCCTTCGCATTCATTAGCATTAATTCATTTAAATTATATTTCATGTGGTATTTATTCTCTTTGCATTTCATATAGGTCTTATTATTATCATTGGTTCAAAATCATCTTCTCCATCTGTTTGGTATGAGTTGTTCTTCTTCGCTCTTAATTAACTGTTTTCATTATCGTTTCATAGGTAAATAGTCTCGTTGCTTCCAAATTTTTTCCTTCTCTGGCATATTACACTCTTTCTTGTTATTCTTCTCTACTCCTTCAAATGCTATTGTGAATGTCTAGCGTTTATTCTGGATTAAAATTAATTCTCTTTTCTGAATTAATCACTTTATTTTCTTCTCAATTCAATCATAATTGACACATAATTATTTTTTGGAACTTGGTTAGTTTTAATGTAAAATTCAAACTATTCTTTTTATTTAATTGAAAAATATTTCTCATAAATCCTTGTAATATGTTGATCTTATCTTGTTTCAAAGTACTGACGTTCTATCAACATTCAAATTCTGTTTAATTCATTTATTCCCAGAATTGTTTCATTCAGAATTGTTTATAGCACGGTGATCTTACTATTATTTCTGAATGTTTTGGTATTTCTCCAAATTCAAATTCTTCTTAATTATTTACCATAAAGTTTTCTCACAAACTTAGTTATAGTAAGTTGGTCTTACTTTATTTTTAAATTTTTTGTATATTAACTTCAAAATTCCTTTCTTCTTAATTCTTCCAAAATGTTTTTCTCCTAATTCAGTGGTAGTAAGCTGTGCTTGCTTAATTTTAAATTTTTTAAAATAATAAGTACAAAATTCTCTCTCTTTCTCTTTCTTCCATAAAGTTTTGTTCTTCAAATTATTAGGTTGTAAGTTGTTCTTACATATTTTAGAATAAGTTATATTCAAAATTCTTTCTTTTTCTTTCTTCCATAAAGTTTGTTCCAAAATTATTAGGTTGTAATAAGATGTTCTTACTAAATTTTAAATTTTTATAATTATATTTCAATTCAAAAGTCTTTCTTTTTCTTTCTTCTATAAAGTTTGTTCAAATTATTAGGTTGTAAGTTGTCCTTACATATTTTAGAATTTTTTTTTTTAATATAAATTCTAAATTCCTTCTTCTTATAATTCTCCAGAATGTTCTTTTCAAAATATTAGGTTGTAAAATGTACTTACATTATTTTAGGATTTTTAAAAATAAAAATTCTAAATTCCTTCTTCTTATAATTCTCCAAAATGTTCTTCTCAAAATATTAGGTTGTAAGATGTACTTACATTATTTCCGAATTTTTAAAATTATTAAAAATTCTTTTTCTTTTAATTCTCCAGAATGTTCTCAAAATATTAGGTTGTAAGATGTACTTACATTATTTTAAAATTTTTTAAATATATAAAAAAAATTCTAAAACTCACACTTCATAGAAGCTTGATTGTACACTCCTTTGATTTTTCCTGAAACGATTTCCCTCAACTCATATGTATTGTTATGCTTATCATTTACCACAACTTATGGATATATATTGTACTCTACACTGGCCCATATTATTTATACTTTTGTAAGTTGATCTTCTCTTTTTCTTTCCTTATAAATTTTCTTTTCTTTTATATACCCAGGAAGATGTACGTTTTCTTTATGTCGTTCCATTGCTCATATTTTTATTTATAATGTGCATTTTCTTAAATAGTCTTCATTCATAAAACCCAGTTTTGTTTTTATGTTTATTCTCCATATCATTTCCTTTCAATGATATTTATCCCGTCTCCTTCACCGTTGTTTTTCGCCGTAGTCGGTTATCATGATCTCCGTTCCTTTTCTTGATGGTGTGGTATCTGTGTCAACCAGGGTCCATCATCTCAGTTGCTCTTATAAAATTTACCCTAGGGCGCGACACTCGGTTATTATTACTGTTATTATTGTTATTACTAAATTTATCATGATAGTAATTTCGGTTAGGTTGGTAAGGTCTGTTACCATTATTGTTGGGATATGGATTTCTCTGACTGTATGGAATATTATTATTATGTTGATAAAGATGGTTTCTATTGTTTGGATAGGGGTTGTTATTCCTAACGCCGTTAAAATTACCGATAAACTGGTTATTATGCGGCGGGTTGTTAGGGCCGTCGTAATTACTGGGCTGGTTCCCTCTATCATCATTTTGTATACACCAATACTTCTCTGGTCCATGTTTTGTGTTACCTGACAAATATATGTGAGGATCTACATCTGGGTTATCACTTATTATTTGTTTATCTGAAACACCATAAGCTGGTTTACCATCACATATCCACTCTGAAGGAATATATTTTAGTCTAACCGTACCCTGGAACTGTCCTAGATGGCACGTTAATGGAATACATTCTGGTGATTCATCTGTGTCATCATTACAGTCTGGTACGATATCCCATTTCCATCTTTCTGAAATCCACTGTCCAGTTCTGCGTTGAAACTGATCTGGTCCACATGTAGTATTCTGTTTACCTCTGGTCCTTTCCCAGTGATAAACTACTGTCTTGTGGTAAATTATCTCTGAAATTACTTCGATTCTCCTTCTATAATTCCTAGAATTCATGATGTCTTTGTCATAGGTAATTGGGATATTATTGCCATCAATTAACCCATGTTTCATCATCTCCAACTCTTCCTTCGTTTTTACCAAGTTTCTTGGATACATTCTCCTTTTCCTTTGCTTAATATTTTCCTTATTTCCACTAGTTTTAATTCCAGGTACTACCATTACTAGTTCCTGCGTTTTATCATTTGGTACTTCTTCTGGTTCTGGTTTGCTATCATATTTTATTTCTTCGGTCTTCTCCTTTCTTAACTCTTCTCTTTTCAATCTGTCCTCTCTTATTTCTTCACCCCAATCATCCAGTTTCTTACCTAATTCTTCTTTCAATTCCTTACTTGTGGATTCCATTTTATTCATCATCGATTCGAAGCACTCATTCGTTTTCTTTATTATTCCTTCTTTAAAATGCAGGAGCATTTCTGTTATCTGGTCCCACTCTTCTTGTGTAGGATCTGCCATTTTTGTTTGTCGTTATTCCCTTGTTATTATCTTTCTCTGACTTTTTAGCTGTTGCCTAGCTCCAAGTAGTGATAGGGCAGAATGTATTGGCCTTCCAATCGCTAATTAAAGCCCCTAAAGTTGTGCGCCAATTTGTAATAATATTTAAAAAATAAGTAGTTGAAGTGTGTTGATGATAATATTGTGGAGTATGTGACTCCGATGTAATCAAGTCCAATGTAATATGTTTAATTGGTGTGTATTTGGTGTGGCTCTCGACGTCTTACTGGCCTGAAACACTTCCTTAAGTTTCCCAGCTGGTCGAGTCCCAATGGTAGCAAGACCGGTCGAGTAGCGTAAAGTTGATGAAGGAATATATATGTTCAGCTTCGCCGAAAGTTTCAAAACAAAATTTATTGTTTTGAAGGAAATTTAAAAAAAATTATGTTTATAAAAAAAATAATTAAAATTTTTTTTAAATTTAATTAATTAATTAATTAGGATCAATTAATTAATATAGGGCTGTGAAGTTTTAAACAGTGTAATACTCTTCTGAAAATTTTTATTAAAGTTTTAGTATATTTTAAATAAGCTATCACCACTCATAAGACTGTCTTCAAACCAATCGATACTTGTTTACCTTTTTATTTTTTAGGTTATCTTCACTTACGGGTGGTAAAGTCCTTGTAGATTATCAATTAGAATTATATTATTGGTAATTAGTATTATTGAAGAAATAAAGAACTATTAAGTATTGAAAAGTATTAATGTTTTATTAAGTAATAGCAATGTTGACTCTTATCGATTAGTATCGATTCTCAGGATATCGAAAAAAGTTACAAGTATATGATATAAAAATTATATAGGGTTCTTTAAACAGCCAGTTATTACCAAAGTCAGAGAAATCGGGCTAATATTTAAAAAGTATAACGTTACAATCAAATTAATAGTTATTAATAAACACAGACATTGAATAATAATTTGTAAATATAATAATTGTTTTCACCAAACAGCTGAGTTGAACTAAGAGGAAGGCACTGGGATCGTCAAAGAAAGATGGCTGCCGTCAAGTTGATCAAAATGTTGCTCGTTCCTGCCGTGTTCCAAATAATGTATTTTCTGGCAATATTCCTGTTCTTGTGTCTGCAAATCTCTTGTTAAATGTTGTGTAGTGACTGGTGTAGTGATTCTGGGTTGTATTTAGTATATCTGTGTAATTATAAGTCAAAACACTTTTCCCAATTCCGACACTAATTTGGTTAATGTGTTTTACAGTTTTCTGGTGTTTTGTGGTGTTTTTCGGAGTAGAAATGTATTGTTTAGTGTTAATTAGTGTTTCTTGATCGTTTTTGTCACAATGTATAGGTTCTGGAAAGATTTTATAATTCACTCTCGACTTTACCGTAACGTACTGTTCGCCACTTATCTTTAACGTTGTAAGATAGGTTAGATCGTCACAAAACTCTCGTTTATGTTAACCATTCAAATACCAATAATCAACTAACTGTTTCCTTCAGTTTCAATTAAACTCTTAGCCCATATAATATTATCCTTAACATTGTTCAAATATATTTTGACATCCTGTGTACACTTTACATTTTCACTATATGAATGCCTAAACTTTGGTTATTTGTCAATTTTATTCACTAGATGTGATTTAAATTAATCTTTCAGTTCATTCAGCTTATTTTCAGATTAAATAATGCCGTTTTATAGTGTTTTCTGTCCAAAAAATAGTAATTTTACTTTCAGTTTGGTATACTCTGAAAAGTCAAAACATCAAAATGTACTTCCTGTCATTATATAAATTCAGCCATTTTATCAGTTATATTTAATATTAATAATCCTATATTGTATTAAAAGGTTCCTATTCCCTTATTTTCTGGTAATTAATTGAATTAGTTGTATTCTGAAACATTATTCAGGAATAATAATTCAGACTCCCATGTCCAAATTTCTGAGTTTAGTCATTTTCATTTTTATTTATAATTCTGAATATAATTTATTAAAATCTCTCTAAATGGTATGTGCAATTATATGGCATGATCTCAAGTTTATTTTGTCTTAACCCCTTTTGTTTATTTGCATTTAAATGAGCAATTTCTCTGTTTTGATGAAGTTTGGTTTCCATTCTTTTGGCCTATGATTTTTTAACAATTTTTCTTACAAAATATTTTACAAACAATATATGATGTGTGATACCCTCTCTGACTTTTACATATAGTATTATAAATTAAACATGTTTTCAAATTACACAAAAACAATTAGTATTGTTTACAATACAAATAATAGTTAAACAAAATAAAGAATATTTTTTTAAATAAATGGTTGTCTTCAAGTCAGACATTTTGCAACAAAATCCTTATTTCTAAACATGGAAATATGGCTTACAAAAAAGGTTTTTTACTAACTAACATCTTAATTACTCTCTATTATTTACAAGTAGTAACTATTTTTATAGTTCTGATGTTAGTTGTATCAGACCCAAACAAATGGCCTTATATCTAAAACATTTTTAAACATTCTTATACTATATACATAAAAACCTTATATTTATATTCTTATTTCTAACTATTATTATAAGTAGGATTCTACAGTTTTTATACCGTCTTTTATACATTGTCTTTGGGGAATTGTACCCTGTCATTAACAAATAAATAGTATGAATTGTTCAAAAAGTATAATGAAATCTGTTTTTCTTTTTTCATGTAAAACAAAATGTTATTTTAAACAGATTCATGTCTTATGAACAACATATTGTCACAGTACACATTTTAAGTCATTGAAAAATGCATATTTCATTGCATCCAATGTTTGTGATTGCCAAGAATGAAACACAAGGTTCATTTTTTATAATACCCAAAACTATCACTGGTTCACTTTGCACTTATATATTATGTTAATGCTAAATGGTCATATAGTCTTATCAACATAATAAATTGGTTAGCGTTTTTTCAATGGAGATTTGTTCCATGGGTACTATATTATTGTTTCATCTTAGTTCACAGGAAACTTTTACTTTATACACTCCTCTCTCTTAAATTTATATCCATGTGGTTTTTATTTCGTTATACTTTTATTTTTAGATATTTATTTTGGGGATATAGGGATTTGGGTGTCTTTTATAAGAGCATGACATCTTCTTCAGGATGCTGCCCTCTTCTTCTTTCTTCAGTCTTCTTTTCTCCTGCCTTCTGGGACTGGTATCTTCTCCATCTTCTTCTTGATGCCATCAGGTTTCTTGGGATCTTCTCCATCTTCTTCTTTATTTCAGAAATACACAACCTGTATTGGTTGATCTTGGCTTATTTTAGGGTTTCTATTCTATTTATTCTCCCTCGTTGTGGGTTTGGTCATATTGTGTACTGCTTGGTTATTTACTGTTTACCTTCCTGGGTTATAGTTTGAAAACCTTTGGTTATGAGACTGGTTTTGGATGACTCATCACTAGTAACTCCTTTTATTTGAACTTGTATTTTCTTTATAATAATGATTTCTTTCCACAGTTGCTATGAATTAATCTATTTATATTAAACTTAATGCTTTCTTCCAAATTTAAATATTATAACTTTATTATTCTAATGATCAATTGCCATTCAATATTATGCTTATATCTGTCATGCTACAATATATATATATATATATATATATATATATATATATATATATAGGTTAAGAAAAGTATCGACTGTATTAATTATGGTTTCGAGTGAAATGGTTCCGGTCGTGATTAAAACGCAGTTTTTATTTAATGTTTCAAGATTTATTTAATCTGGTAGTCATGCCTACAATAAAATATAAGATTAGTACAATTGTAACTTATTTTTTGTGTGTAAAAAATTATTTTGAATACACACATGATGATTTGATAACACACATCAAAGTGACACCAGTCTTTTAGACCATACGTGTATTTGTTCATATAAACAATATGAATTCGCGCGTTTAGTAGCCCACACTATGGCGGTATTTATGTGGTTCCGTTGTGGCCGCCGTTGGTGGGACTGCAACCATAGGGTCTTGATGGCTCGATGGGGATGAACCAATACCCCCTCTACTAAGGCCTCACAACCGGTCAGAGAATCGTGTGTCACGTGACCACCATGAGGCGAAGCATTTTTAGCCCGAGTCAAGTTGCCATGTGATGTTTGAATAGTTGGTGATAACTTACGTTTAGTTAATTCCATTTCTGTTGCTGGTTTCGTGATTTCGGCCTGATAAATACAGCAGTATACAATGGTGTTAAAGTGTTGTGTACCAATGTGTAAAGGAAATTACGACCTTGATAATAAGGCTCATGTGTTTAAGTTTCCTCGGAGTGAGGTTATGAAGAAAAAATGGTTGCATGCAATCCCAAGAGAGGACTACACAATTACTAATTATTCAGTGGTGAGTGTTATTATAATACTATACATATAATATATATATATATATATTGTACTATTTCCCGGTGTGTCCTCTACTGTTCAGGCCCCGCGATGGAAGCCAATTTGTACTAGATCGGATACGTACGGTCTAAATTCCCACTGTTGTGTTTGTCGATTGTGTTCTATTAATTTAATTGTATAAATTCTCAGAAATATTTGGTGTTGTGGAATATATGGATGTACTCAATTAATGTTAACTTAACTATTTAATAATTATCAGTGTTAGTGTGCCTAGAACTTAAATAACTTAAGATTTATTCTACAATTTCATCCAACCCTATTATGCCTCGAAGAGAGTTCTGTCTGATTTTATATTTTTACGCTCCCTCTTTGGTGTCAGATAATTCCGCTACAAGCGCTGTAGTATCGGCTCAACGAAACTTGTAGGTTATTCGATGTTTATATTAACTATTTATTCTCTACTTATTCAGTTACTTTTGTTCCAGTTCACTAAACCATACTCCAAATAACAAGGTGTGACAAATATATAAAGGTTCTTTATTTGTTTATCAATTCACATTAACTAAGATATATTCCAATTAATATATGTTGGGACTATAGATTCAGGTATCGATTGTTGATTATTTGATCCTTTGTTTATATTTGGTTATATATTATATTTGATTTGTATTTTATTTATTTCAGGGTGTGAAGGTTCTTGTAACTGTGGGGAAGACTAAACATATATAATAAGAATGCAAGATTTACAAAAATTATGTGTTGTGTATTTAGTATTATTAATATAATATAATTTTACCAGACTCTAACGACGCCAATCACGTAGGCGGTTGATCGCTAAATTTGTTGTTCTGGTCAATTATGAAGCACAGTTTTCTTTCTTCAGTTTAATAAAAGTAAATCTTGTCCTGTCCACTTCGGAATACAGCTTCTGAATTGTTTTACAGCACGATTGATGTTTCTTCTGCACCGTCAGGATCCAAATAGGTTCTTCCTTCGGTTGAAGCAGTTAGTGTTGTTCCGTGTATTTGCAAGGTTATAATTTCTGGTGTTGTGAATATTATGATTTGTGTTATTGTTAACTCTTTATATTTGATTAACTTTTCGTCAATTCCCTTCGGACATGGGACAGTCCAAGTTTCTTCTTGTAGAATTCAGTGATTTCTTCTCGATTATTATTTCACAATGTATCGTTATTTTATTAATCTGTGTTAGTGATAGATGTAAGTATTGTCATTGGGATTTTATCTTTTTTATAATCGTATCTCTTGATTTCGAATATTACGATTCAATATATTCTTCTTGGGTTTTTTCAATCATCACGTTCAGTTTTTACCAAAAGCAATTCTTGTTATTTTTTAAATCAACAACATTCTTCTTAAATTTTTCCCTAGCAACCTATATTAATTTCCGCTTCCACATGTTTGACTATATAGTGTTTCTTTCATATATTTTTTTGTCTATTCTTTGTCAATTAGCTGTCCTATCGGAATGTAAATTTACCGATAGCTGGTTTATTATTTTATACACATCTTCTACTGGTTTTTTGATATAATTCCGTTTTTTTTCCTTTTTTATTATATTTAATCCACCTTCGATATTATTTTTTACCAATCGATATTATGGCATTATGGTATTATTATAATTTGTATAAATTTTATTAAATATTATTATTAACTTAATGTTTTTTCTTCTTTCTAGCTCTTCATAGTGCATTTATTAATTATTATTAATTGATGTATCTAACCTTTAAGTTATAAGTGTTTATTTAGTATTTTTGGCTGTTAGGCCTTTTATTGTAAATTGATCTACCTGTGGTTATGTCTGTTAGGCATCTATAGTCCCTTTTATATAAATTCGTACATACAATCAAAACTTAATTATTAACATTGGTATAAACAATTATTTTTCTACATCTAATAACAAATTTATCTTCATCTCTCGATCACATATAACAAAATTCGAACTTATGAACATCGGTTAACTGCCTCACACTTCATTCTATGACAGTCATTGAATAACACTATTTGTTTCATTATTTTTCATGAACTCAACACTTATTTGATATAACATCACATAAACTTTATCATAACATTTTTGTCATAATATAATACTTTTTTAACACAAAATACTTATCTGTTATTACCATAAATTAAGTCATTGTTTCATTTTTCTGTTTTGATTTTTATTAAACATATATCATTAGCTATTATTTATTTTACAGGTTCGTTTATTCTATTCAACACTACCTTGCATTCTTATTTAATTTTGTCTATGACTATAATTGTCATAATTGGGTCTCTGTTCTATTATGGGATTAAGTATCAATTTATTTATCAATCTGTGAATCTTCTTTTATGTAGCATAAATGCTATCATTTTTGTTGCGCTACATATGCTTCCCCTCCTAAAAAAGTTTAGTTTACCTGAATGAAGTTTAGGTCAAATAAACTTGCCTTTTTCACATGCCTTTTCTTAATTTCATTGTTAATGGTTGACGATGGTCTTCTCAATGTAACTTCATTAGACTAGTACTAGTACCTTTTTTATTTAATAACATTTCATCATTTTATTTAACATTCTTGATTCTTGATATATTTTTTTTTTTTTTTTCTGTACACATTATTTGTTGGTAACTGGCTACACTATTCACTGATACATTAGTTTTACATCTCTCCTATTTATAATTACTATAATTACTGCATTTTTCAATTATTCTTCTGTCAACTCGCTTCTTTCTGTTTTCTTCGTCCTATTCCTTTGGAAACGGAATTTATTTTTGCAACTATTCTAATATTCCTTAAATATTTAATTTCCCTAACAATCCCTAACACATGCGTTGGTACAGTTCAGAGAGGCACTGTTTGGCTTCATACTCTGCTGCCCACACTACATCTTAATATAGTACTGCTGGAATTCATCTACAGTCAGCTATAAAATATAATAATAATCTCCTAATAATCTCTTTAATCATTTAATAATAAATATTTGGGACAAGATTTTTTCTTTGTTGCATTTATATTTTTTCATTACTATTCTTCATATTTCGCAGTTCCATTTTAATTCCTTAAACATTCGTTAATATTGACTTTGACAGTTATCAATTGTAATCATTTTTGTTTTCATTTTTGTTGAGATTGTAATGTTAAGTATCTTCTTCGTTTTTTTTTTCTCTGATCTCAATATTTTTTAATCAGTTGTTGTGCGTTGATCATTATAACTGTATTTTTTACTAAATATATTCCTTATACTTAATTATTCTTCTTCTTATCGTATTTCACTATTTTGGCTGTTTATTTTTTAATGAATTATATTCATAAATACTCTTTCCTTCTTGTCTTCTTTAACATTATATTAGTTACATTTAATCGTTTACTGAGATTGTTCCATCATGTGGCAATGTAGTATGTATTTTAGGTCATATGATTTTTTTTTCTTCTTTATTTTGGATAAGTAGGTTTGAGGTAATAACTTTTATCTTGGGGTTCATTCTTCATTATTCACACTGTTTCTTTATAAACATTTAATAATAATTCTCATTTTATTCTGTAATCTTGGGGTTTGTTATTCGTTATTCATATTATTTCTTTATACACATAACAATAATAATTATTGTTTTCTTCTAAAATCTTGGGGTTTGTTATTCATTATACACATTATTTCTTTATACACATAATAATAATTATCGTTTTCTTCTGTAATCTTGGGGTTTGTTATTCACACTATTTCTTTATAAACATTTAACAATAATTCTTGTTTTCTTCAAAATCGATAATACGTTGTTCTTATTGTATTTCAGAATTTAGTGGTAGTATTCAACTCAAATTATTTTTAAATTCCAAGTATTTTTCTTCAAGATTGGTAATAAGTTGTTCTTATTATTTTTAAGAATTTATTCATTTATATAAATTCTTTTTCTTTTTTGTTAATCCAGAAGTTGTTCAAATATAAGGTAATAAGTTGTCATTACTTCATTTTAGAATTTATTCATAATATTTCTTTTGGATTTAGTAATTTTTGTTTCTTACTAAATTCGTTTTATATATAATAGTTATTTCAAATAATTTGTGTAAGTTGGTCTTACTGTCTTTTAGAATTTTGCTGATATATATATGATTTCGTTATTACTATTACTGTTTACATGTTTCTGATCCTCTTCTAACAAATCTTCCCGGATATTCTTTAAATAGTGGTTATTAATTATGGTTATTTTATGATTACACTTAATTTTATTTATTAATTGTTGTTCCCCAAGATTACGGTTCAGTGACGGGTATTCATTAATTTTCACTGCCTCTATTAGTTTAAATGAGGGCTTACTCCCTCTTCTCTATTTTCATTCTGATTACTGTGTTGGTTTTGTACTGGTTCCGTGCGATCCTCCGTATTATGTTCTGCTATCCTATAATTTCCATCATGTGGGTAGTTGTCTTCATGCCGAGATTGGTCATAATGGTTGTCATATCGGTGACTCCTTGGGTAGTATCGTCGCTGATTACCTTGAGGTCTGGAGTAAATATAATTGACGTTATGTCTATAATTATTGGGTCGTCTGTCCCCATCTCCTCTATTATTGCGACTATCACGATAATGGTAATTGTTATTGCCGCGATAATTATAGTTTCTGGAATTATTATTTGTGTTTTCATTTTGTGTTCTATTAGTATTAACGTTATGCGCAGGTCGATTGCGATCGTTATTATGAGAATTGGCTGGTGGCGCGTTATTATCATACTTCTGATATTTATGATTTAGCATTCTATTTCTTTGGTATTGGTTCTCGTGTTCATAATTCTCCAAGAACTTGGCCATGGCTGGAATCGTTTTGATTTGACTACACATACGCGCATTTTTTATCCCTTCCTCGTAATGATAGGATAGTTGTATTACCAAACATTCTTCGGGAATTCGGGGCTCTAAGTTCCGCGCCATACATACTTTTCCTAAAAAGTATGAAGTAGGGGACTGGCCTACATTTGTTTCGTATCGACCGTTACTCAAATTATTCCTAATCATATTCTGGGTCGATTCCGACCAATACTTCTCCTTAAATTGTTTTTTGAACTCAGTCATGTCCAGTATATCCGGGCGTACTGCTGTCCACCAATTATCATAAGTATCTTTAAACGTTTCATCAATCATGCTTCGTATAATACTCCAGCGACTCTCTCTATTTCTTATGATCACTTCTTCCAATCTCTTTAAAAATTCCATAGGATTGCGCTTATAATTACGAAAATTAATCGATTCTCTGTTCTCATGGTTATTTGTATGACTATTTTGGCATGTCCTATCCCGCCATGAATCTACTTCCTCCTGTAATTGTAATTCACGCCTACTAAACTCTTCTATTTTATTTTTATTGGTATTGATTTGACCTTCCATATTATTTAAATTGCCATAGACCCTTTCGAGTCGTTCGCCCATGTCTGTCTGTATTTGCTTAATACCTTCCTTATTCTCTTCCCGTACCTGATGTACTTCGTTTTTAATTTGCTCACATTTTTCGACAGTTTCCTGTTGGATTTCTTCGACCAATGTTTTATTCTCAATTTTTGTGTCATTAATTTTGTTCTGTAATTCCTCACGAACCTGTACTATTGTTTCGTTAGTTTTTTCTAACCCTTCATTGGTTTTGGCTATTTCTAATTTTCTTTCCTCATTATTTTGGTCCACCTTCTGGTTAACTGTCACATGAAGATTCTCAATTTTTTCATTAATCTGCCTTAAATTCTCTTCATGTATTTGTAGGATGTCTTCCTTCATTTGTTTTACACCCTCATCATTCCTATCTAACCTTTCGTGAATTTGGTTTAATCTTTCGTTCATTTGTTTTGAGGTTTCTTTAATTTCCTCATTTGTTTTCCTGGAGTTTTCCTCCTGTTTCCTAAATTGTTCCCTTAAGTTTTTCTTATTTTCCTCATTTGTTTTCCTAAATTGTTCCCTTAAGTTTTCCTTATTTTCCTCATTCATTTGTCTATTGCTTTCCATCATGATCCTCAACAGCTCTTGCATACTCATGTCTTCCTTTTTGTTGGATTTATCTGGTTGGTCCCCTTGGGCAACTTCTTTGATTACTTCCTTTTCCTTGTCCGTAATTATTTCAGTTTCCGTTATTTCGTCTGTCTGTTGTTCCATTTCACTGTCTGTTATTAGTTCTATTTCCTGTTCTTGTTCGTCTATTTCCTTCTCCGTTTCTCCTGCCCTAATCCTTGATCTACCTCTGGTATGCATGTTTACTCTCCCACAGTTGCCTGCTCTGGTTAAGTAATGTTATTATACTTATAGTTACTTAACTTAAGCCCTACACAAGTTGAGCGCCAATTTGTACTATTTCCCAGTGTGTCCTCTAGTGTTCAGGCCCCGCGATGGAAGCCAATTTGTACTAGATCGGATACGTACGGTCTAAATTCCCACTGTTGTGTTTGTCGATTGTGTTCTATTAATTTAATTGTATAAATTCTCGGAAATATTTGGTGTTGTGGAATATATGGATGTACTCAATTAATGTTAACTTAACTATTTAATAATTATCAGTGTTAGTGTGCCTAGAACTTAAATAACTTAAGATTTATTCTACAATTTCATCCAACCCTATTATGCCTCGAAGAGAGTTCTGTCTGATTTTATATTTTTACGCTCCCTCTTTGGTGTCAGATAATTCCGCTACAAGCGCTGTAGTATCGGCTCAACGAAACTTGTAGGTTATTCGATGTTTATATTAACTATTTATTCTCTACTTATTCAGTTACTTTTGTTCCAGTTCACTAAACCATACTCCAAATAACAAGGTGTGACAAATATATAAAGGTTCTTTATTTGTTTATCAATTCACATTAACTAAGATATATTCCAATTAATATATGTTGGGACTATAGATTCAGGTATCGATTGTTGATTATTTGATCCTTTGTTTATATTTGGTTATATATTATATTTGATTTGTATTTTATTTATTTCAGGGTGTGAAGGTTCTTGTAACTGTGGGGAAGACTAAACATATATAATAAGAATGCAAGATTTACAAAAATTATGTGTTGTGTATTTAGTATTATTAATATAATATAATTTTACCAGACTCTAACGACGCCAATCACGTAGGCGGTTGATCGCTAAATTTGTTGTTCTGGTCAATTATGAAGCACAGTTTTCTTTCTTCAGTTTAATAAAAGTAAATCTTAATCTTATCCTGTCCACTTCGGAATACAGCTTCTGAATTGTTTTACAGCACGATTGATGTTTCTTCTGCACCGTCAGGATCCAAATAGGTTCTTCCTTCGGTTGAAGCAGTTAGTGTTGTTCCGTGTATTTGCAAGGTTATAATTTCTGGTGTTGTGAATATTATGATTTGTGTTATTGTTAACTCTTTATATTTGATTAACTTTTCATCAATTCCCTTCGGACATGGGACAGTCCAAGTTTCTTCTTGTAGAATTCAGTGATTTCTTCTCGATTATTATTTCACAATGTATCGTTATTTTATTAATCTGTGTTAGTGATAGATGTAAGTATTGTCATTGGAATTTTATCTTTTTTATAATCGTATCTCTTGATTTCGAATATTACGATTCAGTATATTCTTCTTGGGTTTTTTCAATCATCACGTTCAGTTTTTACCAAAAGCAATTCTTGTTATTTTTTAAATCAACAACATTCTTCTTAAATTTTTCCCTAGCAACCTATATTAATTTCCGCTTCCACATGTTTGACTATATAGTGTTTCTTTCATATATTTTTTTGTCTATTCTTTGTCAATTTGCTGTCCTATCGGAATGTAAATTTACCGATAGCTGGTTTATTATTTTATACACATCTTCTACTGGTTTTTTGATATAATTCCGTTTTTTTCCTTTTTTATTATATTTAATCCACCTTCGATATTATTTTTTACCAATCGATATTATGGCATTATGGTATTATTATAATTTGTATAAATTTTATTAAATATTATTATTAACTTAATGTTTTTTCTTCTTTCTAGCTCTTCATAGTGCATTTATTAATTATTATTAATTGATGTATCTAACCTTTAAGTTATAAGTGTTTATTTAGTATTTTTGGCTGTTAGGCCTTTTATTGTAAATTGATCTACCTGTGGTTATGTCTGTTAGGCATCTATAGTCCCTTTTATATAAATTCGTACATACAATCAAAACTTAATTATTAACATTGGTATAAACAATTATTTTTCTACATCTAATAACAAATTTATCTTCATCTCTCGATCACATATAACAAAATTCGAACTTATGAACATCGGTTAACTGCCTCACACTTCATTCTATGACAGTCATTGAATAACACTATTTGTTTCATTATTTTTCATGAACTCAACACTTATTTGATATAACATCACATAAACTTTATCATAACATTTTTGTCATAATATAATACTTTTTTAACACAAAATTCTTATCTGTTATTATCATAAATTAAGTCATTGTTTCATTTTTCTGTTTTGATTTTTATTAAACATATATCATTAGCTATTATTTATTTTACAGGTTCGTTTATTCTATTCAACACTACCTTGCATTCTTATTTAATTTTGTCTATGACTATAATTGTCATAATTGGGTCTCTGTTCTATTATGGGATTAAGTATCAATTTATTTATCAATCTGTGAATCTTCTTTTATGTAGCATAAATGCTATCATTTTTGTTGCGCTACATATGCTTCCCCTCCTAAAAAAGTTTAGTTTACCTGAATGAAGTTTAGGTCAAATAAACTTGCCTTTTTCACATGCCTTTTCTTAATTTCATTGTTAATGGTTGACGATGGTCTTCTCAATGTAACTTCATTAGACTAGTACTAGTACCTTTTTTATTTAATAACATTTCATCATTTTATTTAACATTCTTGATTCTTGATATTTTTTTTTTTTTTTTCTGTACACATTATTTGTTGGTAACTGGCTACACTATTCACTGATACATTAGTTTTACATCTCTCCTATTTATAATTACTATAATTACTGCATTTTTCAATTATTCTTCTGTCAACTCGCTTCTTTCTGTTTTCTTCGTCCTATTCCTTTGGAAACGGAATTTATTTTTGCAACTATTCTAATATTCCTTAAATATTTAATTTCCCTAACAATCCCTAACACATGCGTTGGTACAGTTCAGAGAGGCACTGTTTGGCTTCATACTCTGCTGCCCACACTACATCTTAATATAGTACTGCTGGAATTCATCTACAGTCAGCTATAAAATATAATAATAATCTCCTAATAATCTCTTTAATCATTTAATAATAAATATTTGGGACAAGATTTTTTTTTGTTGCATTTTTATTTTTTCATTACTATTCTTCATATTTCGCAGTTCCATTTTAATTCCTTAAACATTCGTTAATATTGACTTTGACAGTTATCAATTGTAATCATTTTTGTTTTCATTTTTGTTGAGATTGTAATGTTAAGTATCTTCTTCGTTTTTTTTTCTCTGATCTCAATATTTATTAATCAGTTGTTGTGCGTTGATCATTATAACTGTATTTTTTACTAAATATATTCCTTATACTTAATTATTCTTCTTCTTATCGTATTTCACTATTTTGGCTGTTTATTTTTTAATGAATTATATTCATAAATACTCTTTCCTTCTTGTCTTCTTTAACATTATATTAGTTACATTTAATCGTTTACTGAGATTGTTCCATCATGTGGCAATGTAGTATGTATTTTAGGTCATATGATTTTTTTTTCTTCTTTATTTTGGATAAGTAGGTTTGAGGTAATAACTTTTATCTTGGGGTTCATTCTTCATTATTCACACTGTTTCTTTATAAACATTTAATAATAATTCTCATTTTATTCTGTAATCTTGGGGTTTGTTATTCGTTATTCATATTATTTCTTTATACACATAACAATAATAATTATCGTTTTCTTCTAAAATCTTGGGGTTTGTTATTCATTATACACATTATTTCTTTATACACATAATAATAATTATCGTTTTCTTCTGTAATCTTGGGGTTTGTTATTCACACTATTTCTTTATAAACATTTAACAATAATTCTTGTTTTCTTCAAAATCGATAATACGTTGTTCTTATTGTATTTCAGAATTTAGTGGTAGTATTCAACTCAAATTATTTTTAAATTCCAAGTATTTTTCTTCAAGATTGGTAATAAGTTGTTCTTATTATTTTTAAGAATTTATTCATTTATATAAATTCTTTTTCTTTTTTGTTAATCCAGAAGTTGTTCAAATATAAGGTAATAAGTTGTCATTACTTCATTTTAGAATTTATTCATAATATTTCTTTTGGATTTAGTAATTTTTGTTTCTTACTAAATTCGTTTTATATATAATAGTTATTTCAAAAAATTTGTGTAAGTTGGTCTTACTGTCTTTTAGAATTTTGCTGATATATATATGATTTCGTTATTACTATTACTGTTTACATGTTTCTGATCCTCTTCTAACAAATCTTCCCGGATATTCTTTAAATAGTGGTTATTAATTATGGTTATTTTATGATTACACTTAATTTTATTTATTAATTGTTGTTCCCCAAGATTACGGTTCAGTGACGGGTATTCATTAATTTTCACTGCCTCTATTAGTTTAAATGAGGGCTTACTCCCTCTTCTCTATTTTCATTCTGATTACTGTGTTGGTTTTGTACTGGTTCCGTGCGATCCTCCGTATTATGTTCTGCTATCCTATAATTTCCATCATGTGGGTAGTTGTCTTCATGCCGAGATTGGTCATAATGGTTGTCATATCGGTGACTCCTTGGGTAGTATCGTCGCTGATTACCTTGAGGTCTGGAGTAAATATAATTGACGTTATGTCTATAATTATTGGGTCGTCTGTCCCCATCTCCTCTATTATTGCGACTATCACGATAATGGTAATTGTTATTGCCGCGATAATTATAGTTTCTGGAATTATTATTTGTGTTTTCATTTTGTGTTCTATTAGTATTAACGTTATGCGCAGGTCGATTGCGATCGTTATTATGAGAATTGGCTGGTGGCGCGTTATTATCATACTTCTGATATTTATGATTTAGCATTCTATTTCTTTGGTATTGGTTCTCGTGTTCATAATTCTCCAAGAACTTGGCCATGGCTGGAATCGTTTTGATTTGACTACACATACGCGCATTTTTTATCCCTTCCTCGTAATGATAGGATAGTTGTATTACCAAACATTCTTCGGGAATTCGGGGCTCTAAGTTCCGCGCCATACATACTTTTCCTAAAAAGTATGAAGTAGGGGACTGGCCTACATTTGTTTCGTATCGACCGTTACTCAAATTATTCCTAATCATATTCTGGGTCGATTCCGACCAATACTTCTCCTTAAATTGTTTTTTGAACTCAGTCATGTCCAGTATATCCGGGCGTACTGCTGTCAACCAATTATCATAAGTATCTTTAAACGTTTCATCAATCATGCTTCGTATAATACTCCAGCGACTCTCTCTATTTCTTATGATCACTTCTTCCAATCTCTTTAAAAATTCCATAGGATTGCGCTTATAATTACGAAAATTAATCAATTCTCTGTTCTCATGGTTATTTGTATGACTATTTTGGCATGTCCTATCCCGCCATGAATCTACTTCCTCCTGTAATTGTAATTCACGCCTACTAAACTCTTCTATTTTATTTTTATTGGTATTGATTTGACCTTCCATATTATTTAAATTGCCATAGACCCTTTCGAGTCGTTCGCCCATGTCTGTCTGTATTTGCTTAATACCTTCCTTATTCTCTTCCCGTACCTGATGTACTTCGTTTTTAATTTGCTCACATTTTTCGACAGTTTCCTGTTGGATTTCTTCGACCAATGTTTTATTCTCAATTTTTGTGTCATTAATTTTGTTCTGTAATTCCTCACGAACCTGTACTATTGTTTCGTTAGTTTTTTCTAACCCTTCATTGGTTTTGGCTATTTCTAATTTTCTTTCCTCATTATTTTGGTCCACCTTCTGGTTAACTGTCACATGAAGATTCTCAATTTTTTCATTAATCTGCCTTAAATTCTCTTCATGTATTTGTAGGATGTCTTCCTTCATTTGTTTTACACCCTCATCATTCCTATCTAACCTTTCGTGAATTTGGTTTAATCTTTCGTTCATTTGTTTTGAGGTTTCTTTAATTTCCTCATTTGTTTTCCTGGAGTTTTCCTCCTGTTTCCTAAATTGTTCCCTTAAGTTTTTCTTATTTTCCTCATTTGTTTTCCTAAATTGTTCCCTTAAGTTTTCCTTATTTTCCTCATTCATTTGTCTATTGCTTTCCATCATGATCCTCAACAGCTCTTGCATACTCATGTCTTCCTTTTTGTTGGATTTATCTGGTTGGTCCCCTTGGGCAACTTCTTTGATTACTTCCTTTTCCTTGTCCGTAATTATTTCAGTTTCCGTTATTTCGTCTGTCTGTTGTTCCATTTCACTGTCTGTTATTAGTTCTATTTCCTGTTCTTGTTCGTCTATTTCCTTCTCCGTTTCTCCTGCCCTAATCCTTGATCTACCTCTGGTATGCATGTTTACTCTCCCACAGTTGCCTGCTCTGGTTAAGTAATGTTATTATACTTATAGTTACTTAACTTAAGCCCTACACAAGTTGAGCGCCAATTTGTACTATTTCCCGGTGTGTCCTCTAGTGTTCAGGCCCCGCGATGGAAGCCAATTTGTACTAGATCGGATACGTACGGTCTAAATTCCCACTGTTGTGTTTGTCGATTGTGTTCTATTAATTTAATTGTATAAATTCTCGGAAATATTTGGTGTTGTGGAATATATGGATGTACTCAATTAATGTTAACTTAACTATTTAATAATTATCAGTGTTAGTGTGCCTAGAACTTAAATAACTTAAGATTTATTCTACAATTTCATCCAACCCTATTATGCCTCGAAGAGAGTTCTGTCTGATTTTATATTTTTACGCTCCCTCTTTGGTGTCAGATAATTCCGCTACAAGCGCTGTAGTATCGGCTCAACGAAACTTGTAGGTTATTCGATGTTTATATTAACTATTTATTCTCTACTTATTCAGTTACTTTTGTTCCAGTTCACTAAACCATACTCCAAATAACAAGGTGTGACAAATATATAAAGGTTCTTTATTTGTTTATCAATTCACATTAACTAAGATATATTCCAATTAATATATGTTGGGACTATAGATTCAGGTATCGATTGTTGATTATTTGATCCTTTGTTTATATTTGGTTATATATTATATTTGATTTGTATTTTATTTATTTCAGGGTGTGAAGGTTCTTGTAACTGTGGGGAAGACTAAACATATATAATAAGAATGCAAGATTTACAAAAATTATGTGTTGTGTATTTAGTATTATTAATATAATATAATTTTACCAGACTCTAACGACGCCAATCACGTAGGCGGTTGATCGCTAAATTTGTTGTTCTGGTCAATTATGAAGCACAGTTTTCTTTCTTCAGTTTAATAAAAGTAAATCTTGTCCTGTCCACTTCGGAATACAGCTTCTGAATTGTTTTACAGCACGATTGATGTTTCTTCTGCACCGTCAGGATCCAAATAGGTTCTTCCTTCGGTTGAAGCAGTTAGTGTTGTTCCGTGTATTTGCAAGGTTATAATTTCTGGTGTTGTGAATATTATGATTTGTGTTATTGTTAACTCTTTATATTTGATTAACTTTTCGTCAATTCCCTTCGGACATGGGACAGTCCAAGTTTCTTCTTGTAGAATTCAGTGATTTCTTCTCGATTATTATTTCACAATGTATCGTTATTTTATTAATCTGTGTTAGTGATAGATGTAAGTATTGTCATTAGGATTTTAACTTTTTTATAATCGTATCTCTTGATTTCGAATATTACGATTCAATATATTCTTCTTGGGTTTTTTCAATCATCACGTTCAGTTTTTACCAAAAGCAATTCTTGTTATTTTTTAAATCAACAACATTCTTCTTAAATTTTTCCCTAGCAACCTATATTAATTTCCGCTTCCACATGTTTGACTATATAGTGTTTCTTTCATATATTTTTTTGTCTATTCTTTGTCAATTTGCTGTCCTATCGGAATGTAAATTTACCGATAGCTGGTTTATTATTTTATACACATCTTCTACTGGTTTTTTGATATAATTCCGTTTTTTTTCCTTTTTTATTATATTTAATCCACCTTCGATATTATTTTTTACCAATCGATATTATGGCATTATGGTATTATTATAATTTGTATAAATTTTATTAAATATTATTATTAACTTAATGTTTTTTCTTCTTTCTAGCTCTTCATAGTGCATTTATTAATTATTATTAATTGATGTATCTAACCTTTAAGTTATAAGTGTTTATTTAGTATTTTTGGCTGTTAGGCCTTTTATTGTAAATTGATCTACCTGTGGTTATGTCTGTTAGGCATCTATAGTCCCTTTTATATAAATTCGTACATACAATCAAAACTTAATTATTAACATTGGTATAAACAATTATTTTTCTACATCTAATAACAAATTTATCTTCATCTCTCGATCACATATAACAAAATTCGAACTTATGAACATCGGTTAACTGCCTCACACTTCATTCTATGACAGTCATTGAATAACACTATTTGTTTCATTATTTTTCATGAACTCAACACTTATTTGATATAACATCACATAAACTTTATCATAACATTTTTGTCATAATATAATACTTTTTTAACACAAAATTCTTATCTGTTATTATCATAAATTAAGTCATTGTTTCATTTTTCTGTTTTCATTTTTATTAAACATATATCATTAGCTATTATTTATTTTACAGGTTCGTTTATTCTATTCAACACTACCTTGCATTCTTATTTAATTTTGTCTATGACTATAATTGTCATAATTGGGTCTCTGTTCTATTATGGGATTAAGTATCAATTTATTTATCAATCTGTGAATCTTCTTTTATGTAGCATAAATGCTATCATTTTTGTTGCGCTACATATGCTTCCCCTCCTAAAAAAGTTTAGTTTACCTGAATGAAGTTTAGGTCAAATAAACTTGCCTTTTTCACATGCCTTTTCTTAATTTCATTGTTAATGGTTGACGATGGTCTTCTCAATGTAACTTCATTAGACTAGTACTAGTACCTTTTTTATTTAATAACATTTCATCATTTTATTTAACATTCTTGATTCTTGATATATTTTTTTTTTTTTTTCTGTACACATTATTTGTTGGTAACTGGCTACACTATTCACTGATACATTAGTTTTACATCTCTCCTATTTATAATTACTATAATTACTGCATTTTTCAATTATTCTTCTGTCAACTCGCTTCTTTCTGTTTTCTTCGTCCTATTCCTTTGGAAACGGAATTTATTTTTGCAACTATTCTAATATTCCTTAAATATTTAATTTCCCTAACAATCCCTAACACATGCGTTGGTACAGTTCAGAGAGGCACTGTTTGGCTTCATACTCTGCTGCCCACACTACATCTTAATATAGTACTGCTGGAATTCATCTACAGTCAGCTATAAAATATAATAATAATCTCCTAATAATCTCTTTAATCATTTAATAATAAATATTTGGGACAAGATTTTTTTTTGTTGCATTTATATTTTTTCATTACTATTCTTCATATTTCGCAGTTCCATTTTAATTCCTTAAACATTCGTTAATATTGACTTTGACAGTTATCAATTGTAATCATTTTTGTTTTCATTTTTGTTGAGATTGTAATGTTAAGTATCTTCTTCGTTTTTTTTTTCTCTGATCTCAATATTTTTTAATCAGTTGTGCGTTGATCATTATAACTGTATTTTTTACTAAATATATTCCTTATACTTAATTATTCTTCTTCTTATCGTATTTCACTATTTTGGCTGTTTATTTTTTAATGAATTATATTCATAAATACTCTTTCCTTCTTGTCTTCTTTAACATTATATTAGTTACATTTAATCGTTTACTGAGATTGTTCCATCATGTGGCAATGTAGTATGTATTTTAGGTCATATGATTTTTTTTTCTTCTTTATTTTGGATAAGTAGGTTTGAGGTAATAACTTTTATCTTGGGGTTCATTCTTCATTATTCACACTGTTTCTTTATAAACATTTAATAATAATTCTCATTTTATTCTGTAATCTTGGGGTTTGTTATTCGTTATTCATATTATTTCTTTATACACATAACAATAATAATTATTGTTTTCTTCTAAAATCTTGGGGTTTGTTATTCATTATACACATTATTTCTTTATACACATAATAATAATTATCGTTTTCTTCTGTAATCTTGGGGTTTGTTATTCACACTATTTCTTTATAAACATTTAACAATAATTCTTGTTTTCTTCAAAATCGATAATACGTTGTTCTTATTGTATTTCAGAATTTAGTGGTAGTATTCAACTCAAATTATTTTTAAATTCCAAGTATTTTTCTTCAAGATTGGTAATAAGTTGTTCTTATTATTTTTAAGAATTTATTCATTTATATAAATTCTTTTTCTTTTTTGTTAATCCAGAAGTTGTTCAAATATAAGGTAATAAGTTGTCATTACTTCATTTTAGAATTTATTCATAATATTTCTTTTGGATTTAGTAATTTTTGTTTCTTACTAAATTCGTTTTATATATAATAGTTATTTCAAATAATTTGTGTAAGTTGGTCTTACTGTCTTTTAGAATTTTGCTGATATATATATGATTTCGTTATTACTATTACTGTTTACATGTTTCTGATCCTCTTCTAACAAATCTTCCCGGATATTCTTTAAATAGTGGTTATTAATTATGGTTATTTTATGATTACACTTAATTTTATTTATTAATTGTTGTTCCCCAAGATTACGGTTCAGTGACGGGTATTCATTAATTTTCACTGCCTCTATTAGTTTAAATGAGGGCTTACTCCCTCTTCTCTATTTTCATTCTGATTACTGTGTTGGTTTTGTACTGGTTCCGTGCGATCCTCCGTATTATGTTCTGCTATCCTATAATTTCCATCATGTGGGTAGTTGTCTTCATGCCGAGATTGGTCATAATGGTTGTCATATCGGTGACTCCTTGGGTAGTATCGTCGCTGATTACCTTGAGGTCTGGAGTAAATATAATTGACGTTATGTCTATAATTATTGGGTCGTCTGTCCCCATCTCCTCTATTATTGCGACTATCACGATAATGGTAATTGTTATTGCCGCGATAATTATAGTTTCTGGAATTATTATTTGTGTTTTCATTTTGTGTTCTATTAGTATTAACGTTATGCGCAGGTCGATTGCGATCGTTATTATGAGAATTGGCTGGTGGCGCGTTATTATCATACTTCTGATATTTATGATTTAGCATTCTATTTCTTTGGTATTGGTTCTCGTGTTCATAATTCTCCAAGAACTTGGCCATGGCTGGAATCGTTTTGATTTGACTACACATACGCGCATTTTTTATCCCTTCCTCGTAATGATAGGATAGTTGTATTACCAAACATTCTTCGGGAATTCGGGGCTCTAAGTTCCGCGCCATACATACTTTTCCTAAAAAGTATGAAGTAGGGGACTGGCCTACATTTGTTTCGTATCGACCGTTACTCAAATTATTCCTAATCATATTCTGGGTCGATTCCGACCAATACTTCTCCTTAAATTGTTTTTTGAACTCAGTCATGTCCAGTATATCCGGGCGTACTGCTGTCAACCAATTATCATAAGTATCTTTAAACGTTTCATCAATCATGCTTCGTATAATACTCCAGCGACTCTCTCTATTTCTTATGATCACTTCTTCCAATCTCTTTAAAAATTCCATAGGATTGCGCTTATAATTACGAAAATTAATCGATTCTCTGTTCTCATGGTTATTTGTATGACTATTTTGGCATGTCCTATCCCGCCATGAATCTACTTCCTCCTGTAATTGTAATTCACGCCTACTAAACTCTTCTATTTTATTTTTATTGGTATTGATTTGACCTTCCATATTATTTAAATTGCCATAGACCCTTTCGAGTCGTTCGCCCATTTTTGTCTGTCTGTATTTGCTTAATACCTTCCTTATTCTCTTCCCGTACCTGATGTACTTCGTTTTTAATTTGCTCACATTTTTCGACAGTTTCCTGTTGGATTTCTTCGACCAATGTTTTATTCTCAATTTTTGTGTCATTAATTTTGTTCTGTAATTCCTCACGAACCTGTACTATTGTTTCGTTAGTTTTTTCTAACCCTTCATTGGTTTTGGCTATTTCTAATTTTCTTTCCTCATTATTTTGGTCCACCTTCTGGTTAACTGTCACATGAAGATTCTCAATTTTTTCATTAATCTGCCTTAAATTCTCTTCATGTATTTGTAGGATGTCTTCCTTCATTTGTTTTACACCCTCATCATTCCTATCTAACCTTTCGTGAATTTGGTTTAATCTTTCGTTCATTTGTTTTGAGGTTTCTTTAATTTCCTCATTTGTTTTCCTGGAGTTTTCCTCCTGTTTCCTAAATTGTTCCCTTAAGTTTTTCTTATTTTCCTCATTTGTTTTCCTAAATTGTTCCCTTAAGTTTTCCTTATTTTCCTCATTCATTTGTCTATTGCTTTCCATCATGATCCTCAACAGCTCTTGCATACTCATGTCTTCCTTTTTGTTGGATTTATCTGGTTGGTCCCCTTGGGCAACTTCTTTGATTACTTCCTTTTCCTTGTCCGTAATTATTTCAGTTTCCGTTATTTCGTCTGTCTGTTGTTCCATTTCACTGTCTGTTATTAGTTCTATTTCCTGTTCTTGTTCGTCTATTTCCTTCTCCGTTTCTCCTGCCCTAATCCTTGATCTACCTCTGGTATGCATGTTTACTCTCCCACAGTTGCCTGCTCTGGTTAAGTAATGTTATTATACTTATAGTTACTTAACTTAAGCCCTACACAAGTTGAGCGCCAATTTGTACTATTTCCCGGTGTGTCCTCTAGTGTTCAGGCCCCGCGATGGAAGCCAATTTGTACTAGATCGGATACGTACGGTCTAAATTCCCACTGTTGTGTTTGTCGATTGTGTTCTATTAATTTAATTGTATAAATTCTCGGAAATATTTGGTGTTGTGGAATATATGGATGTACTCAATTAATGTTAACTTAACTATTTAATAATTATCAGTGTTAGTGTGCCTAGAACTTAAATAACTTAAGATTTATTCTACAATTTCATCCAACCCTATTATGCCTCGAAGAGAGTTCTGTCTGATTTTATATTTTTACGCTCCCTCTTTGGTGTCAGATAATTCCGCTACAAGCGCTGTAGTATCGGCTCAACGAAACTTGTAGGTTATTCGATGTTTATATTAACTATTTATTCTCTACTTATTCAGTTACTTTTGTTCCAGTTCACTAAACCATACTCCAAATAACAAGGTGTGACAAATATATAAAGGTTCTTTATTTGTTTATCAATTCACATTAACTAAGATATATTCCAATTAATATATGTTGGGACTATAGATTCAGGTATCGATTGTTGATTATTTGATCCTTTGTTTATATTTGGTTATATATTATATTTGATTTGTATTTTATTTATTTCAGGGTGTGAAGGTTCTTGTAACTGTGGGGAAGACTAAACATATATAATAAGAATGCAAGATTTACAAAAATTATGTGTTGTGTATTTAGTATTATTAATATAATATAATTTTACCAGACTCTAACGACGCCAATCACGTAGGCGGTTGATCGCTAAATTTGTTGTTCTGGTCAATTATGAAGCACAGTTTTCTTTCTTCAGTTTAATAAAAGTAAATCTTAATCTTATCCTGTCCACTTCGGAATACAGCTTCTGAATTGTTTTACAGCACGATTGATGTTTCTTCTGCACCGTCAGGATCCAAATAGGTTCTTCCTTCGGTTGAAGCAGTTAGTGTTGTTCCGTGTATTTGCAAGGTTATAATTTCTGGTGTTGTGAATATTATGATTTGTGTTATTGTTAACTCTTTATATTTGATTAACTTTTCGTCAATTCCCTTCGGACATGGGACAGTCCAAGTTTCTTCTTGTAGAATTCAGTGATTTCTTCTCGATTATTATTTCACAATGTATCGTTATTTTATTAATCTGTGTTAGTGATAGATGTAAGTATTGTCATTGGAATTTTATCTTTTTTATAATCGTATCTCTTGATTTCGAATATTACGATTCAGTATATTCTTCTTGGGTTTTTTCAATCATCACGTTCAGTTTTTACCAAAAGCAATTCTTGTTATTTTTTAAATCAACAACATTCTTCTTAAATTTTTCCCTAGCAACCTATATTAATTTCCGCTTCCACATGTTTGACTATATAGTGTTTCTTTCATATATTTTTTTGTCTATTCTTTGTCAATTTGCTGTCCTATCGGAATGTAAATTTACCGATAGCTGGTTTATTATTTTATACACATCTTCTACTGGTTTTTTGATATAATTCCGTTTTTTTTCCTTTTTTATTATATTTAATCCACCTTCGATATTATTTTTTACCAATCGATATTATGGCATTATGGTATTATTATAATTTGTATAAATTTTATTAAATATTATTATTAACTTAATGTTTTTTCTTCTTTCTAGCTCTTCATAGTGCATTTATTAATTATTATTAATTGATGTATCTAACCTTTAAGTTATAAGTGTTTATTTAGTATTTTTGGCTGTTAGGCCTTTTATTGTAAATTGATCTACCTGTGGTTATGTCTGTTAGGCATCTATAGTCCCTTTTATATAAATTCGTACATACAATCAAAACTTAATTATTAACATTGGTATAAACAATTATTTTTCTACATCTAATAACAAATTTATCTTCATCTCTCGATCACATATAACAAAATTCGAACTTATGAACATCGGTTAACTGCCTCACACTTCATTCTATGACAGTCATTGAATAACACTATTTGTTTCATTATTTTTCATGAACTCAACACTTATTTGATATAACATCACATAAACTTTATCATAACATTTTTGTCATAATATAATACTTTTTTAACACAAAATTCTTATCTGTTATTATCATAAATTAAGTCATTGTTTAATTTTTCTGTTTTGATTTTTATTAAACATATATCATTAGCTATTATTTATTTTACAGGTTCGTTTATTCTATTCAACACTACCTTGCATTCTTATTTAATTTTGTCTATGACTATAATTGTCATAATTGGGTCTCTGTTCTATTATGGGATTAAGTATCAATTTATTTATCAATCTGTGAATCTTCTTTTATGTAGCATAAATGCTATCATTTTTGTTGCGCTACATATGCTTCCCCTCCTAAAAAAGTTTAGTTTACCTGAATGAAGTTTAGGTCAAATAAACTTGCCTTTTTCACATGCCTTTTCTTAATTTCATTGTTAATGGTTGACGATGGTCTTCTCAATGTAACTTCATTAGACTAGTACTAGTACCTTTTTTATTTAATAACATTTCATCATTTTATTTAACATTCTTGATTCTTGATATATTTTTTTTTTTTTTTTTCTGTACACATTATTTGTTGGTAACTGGCTACACTATTCACTGATACATTAGTTTTACATCTCTCCTATTTATAATTACTATAATTACTGCATTTTTCAATTATTCTTCTGTCAACTCGCTTCTTTCTGTTTTCTTCGTCCTATTCCTTTGGAAACGGAATTTATTTTTGCAACTATTCTAATATTCCTTAAATATTTAATTTCCCTAACAATCCCTAACACATGCGTTGGTACAGTTCAGAGAGGCACTGTTTGGCTTCATACTCTGCTGCCCACACTACAGTATTTTTGGCTATTCTTATCTTAATATAGTACTGCTGGAATTCATCTACAGTCAGCTATAAAATATAATAATAATCTCCTAATAATCTCTTTAATCATTTAATAATAAATATTTGGGACAAGATTTTTTCTTTGTTGCATTTATATTTTTTCATTACTATTCTTCATATTTCGCAGTTCCATTTTAATTCCTTAAACATTCGTTAATATTGACTTTGACAGTTATCAATTGTAATCATTTTTGTTTTCATTTTTGTTGAGATTGTAATGTTAAGTATCTTCTTCGTTTTTTTTTTCTCTGATCTCAATATTTTTTAATCAGTTGTTGTGCGTTGATCATTATAACTGTATTTTTTACTAAATATATTCCTTATACTTAATTATTCTTCTTCTTATCGTATTTCACTATTTTGGCTGTTTATTTTTTAATGAATTATATTCATAAATACTCTTTCCTTCTTGTCTTCTTTAACATTATATTAGTTACATTTAATCGTTTACTGAGATTGTTCCATCATGTGGCAATGTAGTATGTATTTTAGGTCATATGATTTTTTTTTCTTCTTTATTTTGGATAAGTAGGTTTGAGGTAATAACTTTTATCTTGGGGTTCATTCTTCATTATTCACACTGTTTCTTTATAAACATTTAATAATAATTCTCATTTTATTCTGTAATCTTGGGGTTTGTTATTCGTTATTCATATTATTTCTTTATACACATAACAATAATAATTATCGTTTTCTTCTAAAATCTTGGGGTTTGTTATTCATTATACACATTATTTCTTTATACACATAATAATAATTATCGTTTTCTTCTGTAATCTTGGGGTTTGTTATTCACACTATTTCTTTATAAACATTTAACAATAATTCTTGTTTTCTTCAAAATCGATAATACGTTGTTCTTATTGTATTTCAGAATTTAGTGGTAGTATTCAACTCAAATTATTTTTAAATTCCAAGTATTTTTCTTCAAGATTGGTAATAAGTTGTTCTTATTATTTTTAAGAATTTATTCATTTATATAAATTCTTTTTCTTTTTTGTTAATCCAGAAGTTGTTCAAATATAAGGTAATAAGTTGTCATTACTTCATTTTAGAATTTATTCATAATATTTCTTTTGGATTTAGTAATTTTTGTTTCTTACTAAATTCGTTTTATATATAATAGTTATTTCAAATAATTTGTGTAAGTTGGTCTTACTGTCTTTTAGAATTTTGCTGATATATATATGATTTCGTTATTACTATTACTGTTTACATGTTTCTGATCCTCTTCTAACAAATCTTCCCGGATATTCTTTAAATAGTGGTTATTAATTATGGTTATTTTATGATTACACTTAATTTTATTTATTAATTGTTGTTCCCCAAGATTACGGTTCAGTGACGGGTATTCATTAATTTTCACTGCCTCTATTAGTTTAAATGAGGGCTTACTCCCTCTTCTCTATTTTCATTCTGATTACTGTGTTGGTTTTGTACTGGTTCCGTGCGATCCTCCGTATTATGTTCTGCTATCCTATAATTTCCATCATGTGGGTAGTTGTCTTCATGCCGAGATTGGTCATAATGGTTGTCATATCGGTGACTCCTTGGGTAGTATCGTCGCTGATTACCTTGAGGTCTGGAGTAAATATAATTGACGTTATGTCTATAATTATTGGGTCGTCTGTCCCCATCTCCTCTATTATTGCGACTATCACGATAATGGTAATTGTTATTGCCGCGATAATTATAGTTTCTGGAATTATTATTTGTGTTTTCATTTTGTGTTCTATTAGTATTAACGTTATGCGCAGGTCGATTGCGATCGTTATTATGAGAATTGGCTGGTGGCGCGTTATTATCATACTTCTGATATTTATGATTTAGCATTCTATTTCTTTGGTATTGGTTCTCGTGTTCATAATTCTCCAAGAACTTGGCCATGGCTGGAATCGTTTTGATTTGACTACGCATACGCGCATTTTTTATCCCTTCCTCGTAATGATAGGATAGTTGTATTACCAAACATTCTTCGGGAATTCGGGGCTCTAAGTTCCGCGCCATACATACTTTTCCTAAAAAGTATGAAGTAGGGGACTGGCCTACATTTGTTTCGTATCGACCGTTACTCAAATTATTCCTAATCATATTCTGGGTCGATTCCGACCAATACTTCTCCTTAAATTGTTTTTTGAACTCAGTCATGTCCAGTATATCCGGGCGTACCGCTGTCCACCAATTATCATAAGTATCTTTAAACGTTTCATCAATCATGCTTCGTATAATACTCCAGCGACTCTCTCTATTTCTTATGATCACTTCTTCCAATCTCTTTAAAAATTCCATAGGATTGCGCTTATAATTACGAAAATTAATCGATTCTCTGTTCTCATGGTTATTTGTATGACTATTTTGGCATGTCCTATCCCGCCATGAATCTACTTCCTCCTGTAATTGTAATTCACGCCTACTAAACTCTTCTATTTTATTTTTATTGGTATTGATTTGACCTTCCATATTATTTAAATTGCCATAGACCCTTTCGAGTCGTTCGCCCATGTCTGTCTGTATTTGCTTAATACCTTCCTTATTCTCTTCCCGTACCTGATGTACTTCGTTTTTAATTTGCTCACATTTTTCGACAGTTTCCTGTTGGATTTCTTCGACCAATGTTTTATTCTCAATTTTTGTGTCATTAATTTTGTTCTGTAATTCCTCACGAACCTGTACTATTGTTTCGTTAGTTTTTTCTAACCCTTCATTGGTTTTGGCTATTTCTAATTTTCTTTCCTCATTATTTTGGTCCACCTTCTGGTTAACTGTCACATGAAGATTCTCAATTTTTTCATTAATCTGCCTTAAATTCTCTTCATGTATTTGTAGGATGTCTTCCTTCATTTGTTTTACACCCTCATCATTCCTATCTAACCTTTCGTGAATTTGGTTTAATCTTTCGTTCATTTGTTTTGAGGTTTCTTTAATTTCCTCATTTGTTTTTCTGGAGTTTTCCTCCTGTTTCCTAAATTGTTCCCTTAAGTTTTCCTTATTTTACTCATTTGTTTTCCTAAATTGTTCCCTTAAGTTTTCCTTATTTTCCTCATTCATTTGTCTATTGCTTTCCATCATGATCCTCAACAGCTCTTGCATACTCATGTCTTCCTTTTTGTTGGATTTATCTGGTTGGTCCCCTTGGGCAACTTCTTTGATTACTTCCTTTTCCTTGTCCGTAATTATTTCAGTTTCCGTTATTTCGTCTGTCTGTTGTTCCATTTCACTGTCTGTTATTAGTTCTATTTCCTGTTCTTGTTCGTCTATTTCCTTCTCCGTTTCTCCTGCCCTAATCCTTGATCTACCTCTGGTATGCATGTTTACTCTCCCACAGTTGCCTGCTCTGGTTAAGTAATGTTATTATACTTATAGTTACTTAACTTAAGCCCTACACAAGTTGAGCGCCAATTTGTACTATTTCCCGGTGTGTCCTCTACTGTTCAGGCCCCGCGATGGAAGCCAATTTGTACTAGATCGGATACGTACGGTCTAAATTCCCACTGTTGTGTTTGTCGATTGTGTTCTATTAATTTAATTGTATAAATTCTCGGAAATATTTGGTGTTGTGGAATATATGGATGTACTCAATTAATGTTAACTTAACTATTTAATAATTATCAGTGTTAGTGTGCCTAGAACTTAAATAACTTAAGATTTATTCTACAATTTCATCCAACCCTATTATGCCTCGAAGAGAGTTCTGTCTGATTTTATATTTTTACGCTCCCTCTTTGGTGTCAGATAATTCCGCTACAAGCGCTGTAGTATCGGCTCAACGAAACTTGTAGGTTATTCGATGTTTATATTAACTATTTATTCTCTACTTATTCAGTTACTTTTGTTCCAGTTCACTAAACCATACTCCAAATAACAAGGTGTGACAAATATATAAAGGTTCTTTATTTGTTTATCAATTCACATTAACTAAGATATATTCCAATTAATATATGTTGGGACTATAGATTCAGGTATCGATTGTTGATTATTTGATCCTTTGTTTATATTTGGTTATATATTATATTTGATTTGTATTTTATTTATTTCAGGGTGTGAAGGTTCTTGTAACTGTGGGGAAGACTAAACATATATAATAAGAATGCAAGATTTACAAAAATTATGTGTTGTGTATTTAGTATTATTAATATAATATAATTTTACCAGACTCTAACGACGCCAATCACGTAGGCGGTTGATCGCTAAATTTGTTGTTCTGGTCAATTATGAAGCACAGTTTTCTTTCTTCAGTTTAATAAAAGTAAATCTTAATCTTATCCTGTCCACTTCGGAATACAGCTTCTGAATTGTTTTACAGCACGATTGATGTTTCTTCTGCACCGTCAGGATCCAAATAGGTTCTTCCTTCGGTTGAAGCAGTTAGTGTTGTTCCGTGTATTTGCAAGGTTATAATTTCTGGTGTTGTGAATATTATGATTTGTGTTATTGTTAACTCTTTATATTTGATTAACTTTTCGTCAATTCCCTTCGGACATGGGACAGTCCAAGTTTCTTCTTGTAGAATTCAGTGATTTCTTCTCGATTATTATTTCACAATGTATCGTTATTTTATTAATCTGTGTTAGTGATAGATGTAAGTATTGTCATTGGAATTTTATCTTTTTTATAATCGTATCTCTTGATTTCGAATATTACGATTCAGTATATTCTTCTTGGGTTTTTTCAATCATCACGTTCAGTTTTTACCAAAAGCAATTCTTGTTATTTTTTAAATCAACAACATTCTTCTTAAATTTTTCCCTAGCAACCTATATTAATTTCCGCTTCCACATGTTTGACTATATAGTGTTTCTTTCATATATTTTTTTGTCTATTCTTTGTCAATTTGCTGTCCTATCGGAATGTAAATTTACCGATAGCTGGTTTATTATTTTATACACATCTTCTACTGGTTTTTTGATATAATTCCGTTTTTTTTCCTTTTTTATTATATTTAATCCACCTTCGATATTATTTTTTACCAATCGATATTATGGCATTATGGTATTATTATAATTTGTATAAATTTTATTAAATATTATTATTAACTTAATGTTTTTTCTTCTTTCTAGCTCTTCATAGTGCATTTATTAATTATTATTAATTGATGTATCTAACCTTTAAGTTATAAGTGTTTATTTAGTATTTTTGGCTGTTAGGCCTTTTATTGTAAATTGATCTACCTGTGGTTATGTCTGTTAGGCATCTATAGTCCCTTTTATATAAATTCGTACATACAATCAAAACTTAATTATTAACATTGGTATAAACAATTATTTTTCTACATCTAATAACAAATTTATCTTCATCTCTCGATCACATATAACAAAATTCGAACTTATGAACATCGGTTAACTGCCTCACACTTCATTCTATGACAGTCATTGAATAACACTATTTGTTTCATTATTTTTCATGAACTCAACACTTATTTGATATAACATCACATAAACTTTATCATAACATTTTTGTCATAATATAATACTTTTTTAACACAAAATTCTTATCTGTTATTATCATAAATTAAGTCATTGTTTCATTTTTCTGTTTTCATTTTTATTAAACATATATCATTAGCTATTATTTATTTTACAGGTTCGTTTATTCTATTCAACACTACCTTGCATTCTTATTTAATTTTGTCTATGACTATAATTGTCATAATTGGGTCTCTGTTCTATTATGGGATTAAGTATCAATTTATTTATCAATCTGTGAATCTTCTTTTATGTAGCATAAATGCTATCATTTTTGTTGCGCTACATATGCTTCCCCTCCTAAAAAAGTTTAGTTTACCTGAATGAAGTTTAGGTCAAATAAACTTGCCTTTTTCACATGCCTTTTCTTAATTTCATTGTTAATGGTTGACGATGGTCTTCTCAATGTAACTTCATTAGACTAGTACTAGTACCTTTTTTATTTAATAACATTTCATCATTTTATTTAACATTCTTGATTCTTGATATATTTTTTTTTTTTTTTTCTGTACACATTATTTGTTGGTAACTGGCTACACTATTCACTGATACATTAGTTTTACATCTCTCCTATTTATAATTACTATAATTACTGCATTTTTCAATTATTCTTCTGTCAACTCGCTTCTTTCTGTTTTCTTCGTCCTATTCCTTTGGAAACGGAATTTATTTTTGCAACTATTCTAATATTCCTTAAATATTTAATTTCCCTAACAATCCCTAACACATGCGTTGGTACAGTTCAGAGAGGCACTGTTTGGCTTCATACTCTGCTGCCCACACTACATCTTAATATAGTACTGCTGGAATTCATCTACAGTCAGCTATAAAATATAATAATAATCTCCTAATAATCTCTTTAATCATTTAATAATAAATATTTGGGACAAGATTTTTTCTTTGTTGCATTTATATTTTTTCATTACTATTCTTCATATTTCGCAGTTCCATTTTAATTCCTTAAACATTCGTTAATATTGACTTTGACAGTTATCAATTGTAATCATTTTTGTTTTCATTTTTGTTGAGATTGTAATGTTAAGTATCTTCTTCGTTTTTTTTTTCTCTGATCTCAATATTTTTTAATCAGTTGTTGTGCGTTGATCATTATAACTGTATTTTTTACTAAATATATTCCTTATACTTAATTATTCTTCTTCTTATCGTATTTCACTATTTTGGCTGTTTATTTTTTAATGAATTATATTCATAAATACTCTTTCCTTCTTGTCTTCTTTAACATTATATTAGTTACATTTAATCGTTTACTGAGATTGTTCCATCATGTGGCAATGTAGTATGTATTTTAGGTCATATGATTTTTTTTTCTTCTTTATTTTGGATAAGTAGGTTTGAGGTAATAACTTTTATCTTGGGGTTCATTCTTCATTATTCACACTGTTTCTTTATAAACATTTAATAATAATTCTCATTTTATTCTGTAATCTTGGGGTTTGTTATTCGTTATTCATATTATTTCTTTATACACATAACAATAATAATTATCGTTTTCTTCTAAAATCTTGGGGTTTGTTATTCATTATACACATTATTTCTTTATACACATAATAATAATTATCGTTTTCTTCTGTAATCTTGGGGTTTGTTATTCACACTATTTCTTTATAAACATTTAACAATAATTCTTGTTTTCTTCAAAATCGATAATACGTTGTTCTTATTGTATTTCAGAATTTAGTGGTAGTATTCAACTCAAATTATTTTTAAATTCCAAGTATTTTTCTTCAAGATTGGTAATAAGTTGTTCTTATTATTTTTAAGAATTTATTCATTTATATAAATTCTTTTTCTTTTTTGTTAATCCAGAAGTTGTTCAAATATAAGGTAATAAGTTGTCATTACTTCATTTTAGAATTTATTCATAATATTTCTTTTGGATTTAGTAATTTTTGTTTCTTACTAAATTCGTTTTATATATAATAGTTATTTCAAATAATTTGTGTAAGTTGGTCTTACTGTCTTTTAGAATTTTGCTGATATATATATGATTTCGTTATTACTATTACTGTTTACATGTTTCTGATCCTCTTCTAACAAATCTTCCCGGATATTCTTTAAATAGTGGTTATTAATTATGGTTATTTTATGATTACCCTTAATTTTATTTATTAATTGTTGTTCCCCAAGATTACGGTTCAGTGACGGGTATTCATTAATTTTCACTGCCTCTATTAGTTTAAATGAGGGCTTACTCCCTCTTCTCTATTTTCATTCTGATTACTGTGTTGGTTTTGTACTGGTTCCGTGCGATCCTCCGTATTATGTTCTGCTATCCTATAATTTCCATCATGTGGGTAGTTGTCTTCATGCCGAGATTGGTCATAATGGTTGTCATATCGGTGACTCCTTGGGTAGTATCGTCGCTGATTACCTTGAGGTCTGGAGTAAATATAATTGACGTTATGTCTATAATTATTGGGTCGTCTGTCCCCATCTCCTCTATTATTGCGACTATCACGATAATGGTAATTGTTATTGCCGCGATAATTATAGTTTCTGGAATTATTATTTGTGTTTTCATTTTGTGTTCTATTAGTATTAACGTTATGCGCAGGTCGATTGCGATCGTTATTATGAGAATTGGCTGGTGGCGCGTTATTATCATACTTCTGATATTTATGATTTAGCATTCTATTTCTTTGGTATTGGTTCTCGTGTTCATAATTCTCCAAGAACTTGGCCATGGCTGGAATCGTTTTGATTTGACTACACATACGCGCATTTTTTATCCCTTCCTCGTAATGATAGGATAGTTGTATTACCAAACATTCTTCGGGAATTCGGGGCTCTAAGTTCCGCGCCATACATACTTTTCCTAAAAAGTATGAAGTAGGGGACTGGCCTACATTTGTTTCGTATCGACCGTTACTCAAATTATTCCTAATCATATTCTGGGTCGATTCCGACCAATACTTCTCCTTAAATTGTTTTTTGAACTCAGTCATGTCCAGTATATCCGGGCGTACCGCTGTCCACCAATTATCATAAGTATCTTTAAACGTTTCATCAATCATGCTTCGTATAATACTCCAGCGACTCTCTCTATTTCTTATGATCACTTCTTCCAATCTCTTTAAAAATTCCATAGGATTGCGCTTATAATTACGAAAATTAATCGATTCTCTGTTCTCATGGTTATTTGTATGACTATTTTGGCATGTCCTATCCCGCCATGAATCTACTTCCTCCTGTAATTGTAATTCACGCCTACTAAACTCTTCTATTTTATTTTTATTGGTATTGATTTGACCTTCCATATTATTTAAATTGCCATAGACCCTTTCGAGTCGTTCGCCCATGTCTGTCTGTATTTGCTTAATACCTTCCTTATTCTCTTCCCGTACCTGATGTACTTCGTTTTTAATTTGCTCACATTTTTCGACAGTTTCCTGTTGGATTTCTTCGACCAATGTTTTATTCTCAATTTTTGTGTCATTAATTTTGTTCTGTAATTCCTCACGAACCTGTACTATTGTTTCGTTAGTTTTTTCTAACCCTTCATTGGTTTTGGCTATTTCTAATTTTCTTTCCTCATTATTTTGGTCCACCTTCTGGTTAACTGTCACATGAAGATTCTCAATTTTTTCATTAATCTGCCTTAAATTCTCTTCATGTATTTGTAGGATGTCTTCCTTCATTTGTTTTACACCCTCATCATTCCTATCTAACCTTTCGTGAATTTGGTTTAATCTTTCGTTCATTTGTTTTGAGGTTTCTTTAATTTCCTCATTTGTTTTCCTGGAGTTTTCCTCCTGTTTCCTAAATTGTTCCCTTAAGTTTTCCTTATTTTACTCATTTGTTTTCCTAAATTGTTCCCTTAAGTTTTCCTTATTTTCCTCATTCATTTGTCTATTGCTTTCCATCATGATCCTCAACAGCTCTTGCATACTCATGTCTTCCTTTTTGTTGGATTTATCTGGTTGGTCCCCTTGGGCAACTTCTTTGATTACTTCCTTTTCCTTGTCCGTAATTATTTCAGTTTCCGTTATTTCGTCTGTCTGTTGTTCCATTTCACTGTCTGTTATTAGTTCTATTTCCTGTTCTTGTTCGTCTATTTCCTTCTCCGTTTCTCCTGCCCTAATCCTTGATCTACCTCTGGTATGCATGTTTACTCTCCCACAGTTGCCTGCTCTGGTTAAGTAATGTTATTATACTTATAGTTACTTAACTTAAGCCCTACACAAGTTGAGCGCCAATTTGTACTATTTCCCGGTGTGTCCTCTACTGTTCAGGCCCCGCGATGGAAGCCAATTTGTACTAGATCGGATACGTACGGTCTAAATTCCCACTGTTGTGTTTGTCGATTGTGTTCTATTAATTTAATTGTATAAATTCTCGGAAATATTTGGTGTTGTGGAATATATGGATGTACTCAATTAATGTTAACTTAACTATTTAATAATTATCAGTGTTAGTGTGCCTAGAACTTAAATAACTTAAGATTTATTCTACAATTTCATCCAACCCTATTATGCCTCGAAGAGAGTTCTGTCTGATTTTATATTTTTACGCTCCCTCTTTGGTGTCAGATAATTCCGCTACAAGCGCTGTAGTATCGGCTCAACGAAACTTGTAGGTTATTCGATGTTTATATTAACTATTTATTCTCTACTTATTCAGTTACTTTTGTTCCAGTTCACTAAACCATACTCCAAATAACAAGGTGTGACAAATATATAAAGGTTCTTTATTTGTTTATCAATTCACATTAACTAAGATATATTCCAATTAATATATGTTGGGACTATAGATTCAGGTATCGATTGTTGATTATTTGATCCTTTGTTTATATTTGGTTATATATTATATTTGATTTGTATTTTATTTATTTCAGGGTGTGAAGGTTCTTGTAACTGTGGGGAAGACTAAACATATATAATAAGAATGCAAGATTTACAAAAATTATGTGTTGTGTATTTAGTATTATTAATATAATATAATTTTACCAGACTCTAACGACGCCAATCACGTAGGCGGTTGATCGCTAAATTTGTTGTTCTGGTCAATTATGAAGCACAGTTTTCTTTCTTCAGTTTAATAAAAGTAAATCTTGTCCTGTCCACTTCGGAATACAGCTTCTGAATTGTTTTACAGCACAATTGATGTTTCTTCTGCACCGTCAGGATCCAAATAGGTTCTTCCTTCGGTTGAAGCAGTAGTGTTGTTCCGTGTATTTGCAAGGTTATAATTTCTGGTGTTGTGAATATTATAATTTGTGTTATTGTTAACTCTTTATATTTGATTAACTTTTCGTCAATTCCCTTCGGACATGGGACAGTCCAAGTTTCTTCTTGTAGAATTCAGTGATTTCTTCTCGATTATTATTTCACAATGTATCGTTATTTTATTAATCTGTGTTAGTGATAGATGTAAGTATTGTCATTGGAATTTTATCTTTTTTATAATCGTATCTCTTGATTTCGAATATTACGATTCAGTATATTCTTCTTGGGTTTTTTCAATCATCACGTTCAGTTTTTACCAAAAGCAATTCTTGTTATTTTTTAAATCAACAACATTCTTCTTAAATTTTTCCCTAGCAACCTATATTAATTTCCGCTTCCACATGTTTGACTATATAGTGTTTCTTTCATATATTTTTTTGTCTATTCTTTGTCAATTTGCTGTCCTATCGGAATGTAAATTTACCGATAGCTGGTTTATTATTTTATACACATCTTCTACTGGTTTTTTGATATAATTCCGTTTTTTTTCCTTTTTTATTATATTTAATCCACCTTCGATATTATTTTTTACCAATCGATATTATGGCATTATGGTATTATTATAATTTGTATAAATTTTATTAAATATTATTATTAACTTAATGTTTTTTCTTCTTTCTAGCTCTTCATAGTGCATTTATTAATTATTATTAATTGATGTATCTAACCTTTAAGTTATAAGTGTTTATTTAGTATTTTTGGCTGTTAGGCCTTTTATTGTAAATTGATCTACCTGTGGTTATGTCTGTTAGGCATCTATAGTCCCTTTTATATAAATTCGTACATACAATCAAAACTTAATTATTAACATTGGTATAAACAATTATTTTTCTACATCTAATAACAAATTTATCTTCATCTCTCGATCACATATAACAAAATTCGAACTTATGAACATCGGTTAACTGCCTCACACTTCATTCTATGACAGTCATTGAATAACACTATTTGTTTCATTATTTTTCATGAACTCAACACTTATTTGATATAACATCACATAAACTTTATCATAACATTTTTGTCATAATATAATACTTTTTTAACACAAAATTCTTATCTGTTATTATCATAAATTAAGTCATTGTTTCATTTTTCTGTTTTCATTTTTATTAAACATATATCATTAGCTATTATTTATTTTACAGGTTCGTTTATTCTATTCAACACTACCTTGCATTCTTATTTAATTTTGTCTATGACTATAATTGTCATAATTGGGTCTCTGTTCTATTATGGGATTAAGTATCAATTTATTTATCAATCTGTGAATCTTCTTTATGTAGCATAAATGCTATCATTTTTGTTGCGCTACATATGCTTCCCCTCCTAAAAAAGTTTAGTTTACCTGAATGAAGTTTAGGTCAAATAAACTTGCCTTTTTCACATGCCTTTTCTTAATTTCATTGTTAATGGTTGACGATGGTCTTCTCAATGTAACTTCATTAGACTAGTACTAGTACCTTTTTTATTTAATAACATTTCATCATTTTATTTAACATTCTTGATTCTTGATATATATTTTTTTTTTTTTTTCTGTACACATTATTTGTTGGTAACTGGCTACACTATTCACTGATACATTAGTTTTACATCTCTCCTATTTATAATTACTATAATTACTGCATTTTTCAATTATTCTTCTGTCAACTCGCTTCTTTCTGTTTTCTTCGTCCTATTCCTTTGGAAACGGAATTTATTTTTGCAACTATTCTAATATTCCTTAAATATTTAATTTCCCTAACAATCCCTAACACATGCGTTGGTACAGTTCAGAGAGGCACTGTTTGGCTTCATACTCTGCTGCCCACACTACATCTTAATATAGTACTGCTGGAATTCATCTACAGTCAGCTATAAAATATAATAATAATCTCCTAATAATCTCTTTAATCATTTAATAATAAATATTTGGGACAAGATTTTTTCTTTGTTGCATTTATATTTTTTCATTACTATTCTTCATATTTCGCAGTTCCATTTTAATTCCTTAAACATTCGTTAATATTGACTTTGACAGTTATCAATTGTAATCATTTTTGTTTTCATTTTTGTTGAGATTGTAATGTTAAGTATCTTCTTCGTTTTTTTTTTCTCTGATCTCAATATTTTTTAATCAGTTGTTGTGCGTTGATCATTATAACTGTATTTTTTACTAAATATATTCCTTATACTTAATTATTCTTCTTCTTATCGTATTTCACTATTTTGGCTGTTTATTTTTTAATGAATTATATTCATAAATACTCTTTCCTTCTTGTCTTCTTTAACATTATATTAGTTACATTTAATCGTTTACTGAGATTGTTCCATCATGTGGCAATGTAGTATGTATTTAGGTCATATGATTTTTTTTTCTTCTTTATTTTGGATAAGTAGGTTTGAGGTAATAACTTTTATCTTGGGGTTCATTCTTCATTATTCACACTGTTTCTTTATAAACATTTAATAATAATTCTCATTTTATTCTGTAATCTTGGGGTTTGTTATTCGTTATTCATATTATTTCTTTATACACATAACAATAATAATTATCGTTTTCTTCTAAAATCTTGGGGTTTGTTATTCATTATACACATTATTTCTTTATACACATAATAATAATTATCGTTTTCTTCTGTAATCTTGGGTTTGTTATTCACACTATTTCTTTATAAACATTTAACAATAATTCTTGTTTTCTTCAAAATCGATAATACGTTGTTCTTATTGTATTTCAGAATTTAGTGGTAGTATTCAACTCAAATTATTTTTAAATTCCAAGTATTTTTCTTCAAGATTGGTAATAAGTTGTTCTTATTATTTTTAAGAATTTATTCATTTATATAAATTCTTTTTCTTTTTTGTTAATCCAGAAGTTGTTCAAATATAAGGTAATAAGTTGTCATTACTTCATTTTAGAATTTATTCATAATATTTCTTTTGGATTTAGTAATTTTTGTTTCTTACTAAATTCGTTTTATATATAATAGTTATTTCAAATAATTTGTGTAAGTTGGTCTTACTGTCTTTTAGAATTTTGCTGATATATATATGATTTCGTTATTACTATTACTGTTTACATGTTTCTGATCCTCTTCTAACAAATCTTCCCGGATATTCTTTAAATAGTGGTTATTAATTATGGTTATTTTATGATTACCCTTAATTTTATTTATTAATTGTTGTTCCCCAAGATTACGGTTCAGTGACGGGTATTCATTAATTTTCACTGCCTCTATTAGTTTAAATGAGGGCTTACTCCCTCTTCTCTATTTTCATTCTGATTACTGTGTTGGTTTTGTACTGGTTCCGTGCGATCCTCCGTATTATGTTCTGCTATCCTATAATTTCCATCATGTGGGTAGTTGTCTTCATGCCGAGATTGGTCATAATGGTTGTCATATCGGTGACTCCTTGGGTAGTATCGTCGCTGATTACCTTGAGGTCTGGAGTAAATATAATTGACGTTATGTCTATAATTATTGGGTCGTCTGTCCCCATCTTCTCTATTATTGCGACTATCACGATAATGGTAATTGTTATTGCCGCGATAATTATAGTTTCTGGAATTATTATTTGTGTTTTCATTTTGTGTTCTATTAGTATTAACGTTATGCGCAGGTCGATTGCGATCGTTATTATGAGAATTGGCTGGTGGCGCGTTATTATCATACTTCTGATATTTATGATTTAGCATTCTATTTCTTTGGTATTGGTTCTCGTGTTCATAATTCTCCAAGAACTTGGCCATGGCTGGAATCGTTTTGATTTGACTACACATACGCGCATTTTTTATCCCTTCCTCGTAATGATAGGATAGTTGTATTACCAAACATTCTTCGGGAATTCGGGGCTCTAAGTTCCGCGCCATACATACTTTTCCTAAAAAGTATGAAGTAGGGGACTGGCCTACATTTGTTTCGTATCGACCGTTACTCAAATTATTCCTAATCATATTCTGGGTCGATTCCGACCAATACTTCTCCTTAAATTGTTTTTTGAACTCAGTCATGTCCAGTATATCCGGGCGTACCGCTGTCCACCAATTATCATAAGTATCTTTAAACGTTTCATCAATCATGCTTCGTATAATACTCCAGCGACTCTCTCTATTTCTTATGATCACTTCTTCCAATCTCTTTAAAAATTCCATAGGATTGCGCTTATGATTACGAAAATTAATCGATTCTCTGTTCTCATGGTTATTTGTATGACTATTTTGGCATGTCCTATCCCGCCATGAATCTACTTCCTCCTGTAATTGTAATTCACGCCTACTAAACTCTTCTATTTTATTTTTATTGGTATTGATTTGACCTTCCATATTATTTAAATTGCCATAGACCCTTTCGAGTCGTTCGCCCATGTCTGTCTGTATTTGCTTAATACCTTCCTTATTCTCTTCCCGTACCTGATGTACTTCGTTTTTAATTTGCTCACATTTTTCGACAGTTTCCTGTTGGATTTCTTCGACCAATGTTTTATTCTCAATTTTTGTGTCATTAATTTTGTTCTGTAATTCCTCACGAACCTGTACTATTGTTTCGTTAGTTTTTTCTAACCCTTCATTGGTTTTGGCTATTTCTAATTTTCTTTCCTCATTATTTTGGTCCACCTTCTGGTTAACTGTCACATGAAGATTCTCAATTTTTTCATTAATCTGCCTTAAATTCTCTTCATGTATTTGTAGGATGTCTTCCTTCATTTGTTTTACACCCTCATCATTCCTATCTAACCTTTCGTGAATTTGGTTTAATCTTTCGTTCATTTGTTTTGAGGTTTCTTTAATTTCCTCATTTGTTTTCCTGGAGTTTTCCTCCTGTTTCCTAAATTGTTCCCTTAAGTTTTCCTTATTTTCCTCATTTGTTTTCCTAAATTGTTCCCTTAAGTTTTCCTTATTTTCCTCATTCATTTGTCTATTGCTTTCCATCATGATCCTCAACAGCTCTTGCATACTCATGTCTTCCTTTTTGTTGGATTTATCTGGTTGGTCCCCTTGGGCAACTTCTTTGATTACTTCCTTTTCCTTGTCCGTAATTATTTCAGTTTCCGTTATTTCGTCTGTCTGTTGTTCCATTTCACTGTCTGTTATTAGTTCTATTTCCTGTTCTTGTTCGTCTATTTCCTTCTCCGTTTCTCCTGCCCTAATCCTTGATCTACCTCTGGTATGCATGTTTACTCTCCCACAGTTGCCTGCTCTGGTTAAGTAATGTTATTATACTTATAGTTACTTAACTTAAGCCCTACACAAGTTGAGCGCCAATTTGTACTATTTCCCGGTGTGTCCTCTACTGTTCAGGCCCCGCGATGGAAGCCAATTTGTACTAGATCGGATACGTACGGTCTAAATTCCCACTGTTGTGTTTGTCGATTGTGTTCTATTAATTTAATTGTATAAATTCTCGGAAATATTTGGTGTTGTGGAATATATGGATGTACTCAATTAATGTTAACTTAACTATTTAATAATTATCAGTGTTAGTGTGCCTAGAACTTAAATAACTTAAGATTTATTCTACAATTTCATCCAACCCTATTATGCCTCGAAGAGAGTTCTGTCTGATTTTATATTTTTACGCTCCCTCTTTGGTGTCAGATAATTCCGCTACAAGCGCTGTAGTATCGGCTCAACGAAACTTGTAGGTTATTCGATGTTTATATTAACTATTTATTCTCTACTTATTCAGTTACTTTTGTTCCAGTTCACTAAACCATACTCCAAATAACAAGGTGTGACAAATATATAAAGGTTCTTTATTTGTTTATCAATTCACATTAACTAAGATATATTCCAATTAATATATGTTGGGACTATAGATTCAGGTATCGATTGTTGATTATTTGATCCTTTGTTTATATTTGGTTATATATTATATTTGATTTGTATTTTATTTATTTCAGGGTGTGAAGGTTCTTGTAACTGTGGGGAAGACTAAACATATATAATAAGAATGCAAGATTTACAAAAATTATGTGTTGTGTATTTAGTATTATTAATATAATATAATTTTACCAGACTCTAACGACGCCAATCACGTAGGCGGTTGATCGCTAAATTTGTTGTTCTGGTCAATTATGAAGCACAGTTTTCTTTCTTCAGTTTAATAAAAGTAAATCTTGTCCTGTCCACTTCGGAATACAGCTTCTGAATTGTTTTACAGCACGATTGATGTTTCTTCTGCACAGTCAGGATCCAAATAGGTTCTTCCTTCGGTTGAAGCAGTTAGTGTTGTTCCGTGTATTTGCAAGGTTATAATTTCTGGTGTTGTGAATATTATGATTTGTGTTATTGTTAACTCTTTATATTTGATTAACTTTTCGTCAATTCCCTTCGGACATGGGACAGTCCAAGTTTCTTCTTGTAGAATTCAGTGATTTCTTCTCGATTATTATTTCACAATGTATCGTTATTTTATTAATCTGTGTTAGTGATAGATGTAAGTATTGTCATTGGAATTTTATCTTTTTTATAATCGTATCTCTTGATTTCGAATATTACGATTCAGTATATTCTTCTTGGGTTTTTTCAATCATCACGTTCAGTTTTTACCAAAAGCAATTCTTGTTATTTTTTAAATCAACAACATTCTTCTTAAATTTTTCCCTAGCAACCTATATTAATTTCCGCTTCCACATGTTTGACTATATAGTGTTTCTTTCATATATTTTTTTGTCTATTCTTTGTCAATTTGCTGTCCTATCGGAATGTAAATTTACCGATAGCTGGTTTATTATTTTATACACATCTTCTACTGGTTTTTTGATATAATTCCGTTTTTTTTCCTTTTTTATTATATTTAATCCACCTTCGATATTATTTTTTACCAATCGATATTATGGCATTATGGTATTATTATAATTTGTATAAATTTTATTAAATATTATTATTAACTTAATGTTTTTTCTTCTTTCTAGCTCTTCATAGTGCATTTATTAATTATTATTAATTGATGTATCTAACCTTTAAGTTATAAGTGTTTATTTAGTATTTTTGGCTGTTAGGCTTTTTATTGTAAATTGATCTACCTGTGGTTATGTCTGTTAGGCATCTATAGTCCCTTTTATATAAATTCGTACATACAATCAAAACTTAATTATTAACATTGGTATAAACAATTATTTTTCTACATCTAATAACAAATTTATCTTCATCTCTCGATCACATATAACAAAATTCGAACTTATGAACATCGGTTAACTGCCTCACACTTCATTCTATGACAGTCATTGAATAACACTATTTGTTTCATTATTTTTCATGAACTCAACACTTATTTGATATAACATCACATAAACTTTATCATAACATTTTTGTCATAATATAATACTTTTTTAACACAAAATTCTTATCTGTTATTATCATAAATTAAGTCATTGTTTCATTTTTCTGTTTTCATTTTTATTAAACATATATCATTAGCTATTATTTATTTTACAGGTTCGTTTATTCTATTCAACACTACCTTGCATTCTTATTTAATTTTGTCTATGACTATAATTGTCATAATTGGGTCTCTGTTCTATTATGGGATTAAGTATCAATTTATTTATCAATCTGTGAATCTTCTTTTATGTAGCATAAATGCTATCATTTTTGTTGCGCTACATATGCTTCCCCTCCTAAAAAAGTTTAGTTTACCTGAATGAAGTTTAGGTCAAATAAACTTGCCTTTTTCACATGCCTTTTCTTAATTTCATTGTTAATGGTTGACGATGGTCTTCTCAATGTAACTTCATTAGACTAGTACTAGTACCTTTTTTATTTAATAACATTTCATCATTTTATTTAACATTCTTGATTCTTGATATATTTTTTCTTTTTTTTTTCTGTACACATTATTTGTTGGTAACTGGCTACACTATTCACTGATACATTAGTTTTACATCTCTCCTATTTATAATTACTATAATTACTGCATTTTTCAATTATTCTTCTGTCAACTCGCTTCTTTCTGTTTTCTTCGTCCTATTCCTTTGGAAACGGAATTTATTTTTGCAACTATTCTAATATTCCTTAAATATTTAATTTCCCTAACAATCCCTAACACATGCGTTGGTACAGTTCAGAGAGGCACTGTTTGGCTTCATACTCTGCTGCCCACACTACATCTTAATATAGTACTGCTGGAATTCATCTACAGTCAGCTATAAAATATAATAATAATCTCCTAATAATCTCTTTAATCATTTAATAATAAATATTTGGGACAAGATTTTTTCTTTGTTGCATTTATATTTTTTCATTACTATTCTTCATATTTCGCAGTTCCATTTTAATTCCTTAAACATTCGTTAATATTGACTTTGACAGTTATCAATTGTAATCATTTTTGTTTTCATTTTTGTTGAGATTGTAATGTTAAGTATCTTCTTCGTTTTTTTTTTCTCTGATCTCAATATTTTTTAATCAGTTGTTGTGCGTTGATCATTATAACTGTATTTTTTACTAAATATATTCCTTATACTTAATTATTCTTCTTCTTATCGTATTTCACTATTTTGGCTGTTTATTTTTTAATGAATTATATTCATAAATACTCTTTCCTTCTTGTCTTCTTTAACATTATATTAGTTACATTTAATCGTTTACTGAGATTGTTCCATCATGTGGCAATGTAGTATGTATTTTAGGTCATATGATTTTTTTTTCTTCTTTATTTTGGATAAGTAGGTTTGAGGTAATAACTTTTATCTTGGGGTTCATTCTTCATTATTCACACTGTTTCTTTATAAACATTTAATAATAATTCTCATTTTATTCTGTAATCTTGGGGTTTGTTATTCGTTATTCATATTATTTCTTTATACACATAACAATAATAATTATCGTTTTCTTCTAAAATCTTGGGGTTTGTTATTCATTATACACATTATTTCTTTATACACATAATAATAATTATCGTTTTCTTCTGTAATCTTGGGGTTTGTTATTCACACTATTTCTTTATAAACATTTAACAATAATTCTTGTTTTCTTCAAAATCGATAATACGTTGTTCTTATTGTATTTCAGAATTTAGTGGTAGTATTCAACTCAAATTATTTTTAAATTCCAAGTATTTTTCTTCAAGATTGGTAATAAGTTGTTCTTATTATTTTTAAGAATTTATTCATTTATATAAATTCTTTTTCTTTTTTGTTAATCCAGAAGTTGTTCAAATATAAGGTAATAAGTTGTCATTACTTCATTTTAGAATTTATTCATAATATTTCTTTTGGATTTAGTAATTTTTGTTTCTTACTAAATTCGTTTTATATATAATAGTTATTTCAAATAATTTGTGTAAGTTGGTCTTACTGTCTTTTAGAATTTTGCTGATATATATATGATTTCGTTATTACTATTACTGTTTACATGTTTCTGATCCTCTTCTAACAAATCTTCCCGGATATTCTTTAAATAGTGGTTATTAATTATGGTTATTTTATGATTACCCTTAATTTTATTTATTAATTGTTGTTCCCCAAGATTACGGTTCAGTGACGGGTATTCATTAATTTTCACTGCCTCTATTAGTTTAAATGAGGGCTTACTCCCTCTTCTCTATTTTCATTCTGATTACTGTGTTGGTTTTGTACTGGTTCCGTGCGATCCTCCGTATTATGTTCTGCTATCCTATAATTTCCATCATGTGGGTAGTTGTCTTCATGCCGAGATTGGTCATAATGGTTGTCATATCGGTGACTCCTTGGGTAGTATCGTCGCTGATTACCTTGAGGTCTGGAGTAAATATAATTGACGTTATGTCTATAATTATTGGGTCGTCTGTCCCCATCTCCTCTATTATTGCGACTATCACGATAATGGTAATTGTTATTGCCGCGATAATTATAGTTTCTGGAATTATTATTTGTGTTTTCATTTTGTGTTCTATTAGTATTAACGTTATGCGCAGGTCGATTGCGATCGTTATTATGAGAATTGGCTGGTGGCGCGTTATTATCATACTTCTGATATTTATGATTTAGCATTCTATTTCTTTGGTATTGGTTCTCGTGTTCATAATTCTCCAAGAACTTGGCCATGGCTGGAATCGTTTTGATTTGACTACACATACGCGCATTTTTTATCCCTTCCTCGTAATGATAGGATAGTTGTATTACCAAACATTCTTCGGGAATTCGGGGCTCTAAGTTCCGCGCCATACATACTTTTCCTAAAAAGTATGAAGTAGGGGACTGGCCTACATTTGTTTCGTATCGACCGTTACTCAAATTATTCCTAATCATATTCTGGGTCGATTCCGACCAATACTTCTCCTTAAATTGTTTTTTGAACTCAGTCATGTCCAGTATATCCGGGCGTACCGCTGTCCACCAATTATCATAAGTATCTTTAAACGTTTCATCAATCATGCTTCGTATAATACTCCAGCGACTCTCTCTATTTCTTATGATCACTTCTTCCAATCTCTTTAAAAATTCCATAGGATTGCGCTTATAATTACGAAAATTAATCGATTCTCTGTTCTCATGGTTATTTGTATGACTATTTTGGCATGTCCTATCCCGCCATGAATCTACTTCCTCCTGTAATTGTAATTCACGCCTACTAAACTCTTCTATTTTATTTTTATTGGTATTGATTTGACCTTCCATATTATTTAAATTGCCATAGACCCTTTCGAGTCGTTCGCCCATGTCTGTCTGTATTTGCTTAATACCTTCCTTATTCTCTTCCCGTACCTGATGTACTTCGTTTTTAATTTGCTCACATTTTTCGACAGTTTCCTGTTGGATTTCTTCGACCAATGTTTTATTCTCAATTTTTGTGTCATTAATTTTGTTCTGTAATTCCTCACGAACCTGTACTATTGTTTCGTTAGTTTTTTCTAACCCTTCATTGGTTTTGGCTATTTCTAATTTTCTTTCCTCATTATTTTGGTCCACCTTCTGGTTAACTGTCACATGAAGATTCTCAATTTTTTCATTAATCTGCCTTAAATTCTCTTCATGTATTTGTAGGATGTCTTCCTTCATTTGTTTTACACCCTCATCATTCCTATCTAACCTTTCGTGAATTTGGTTTAATCTTTCGTTCATTTGTTTTGAGGTTTCTTTAATTTCCTCATTTGTTTTCCTGGAGTTTTCCTCCTGTTTCCTAAATTGTTCCCTTAAGTTTTCCTTATTTTCCTCATTTGTTTTCCTAAATTGTTCCCTTAAGTTTTCCTTATTTTCCTCATTCATTTGTCTATTGCTTTCCATCATGATCCTCAACAGCTCTTGCATACTCATGTCTTCCTTTTTGTTGGATTTATCTGGTTGGTCCCCTTGGGCAACTTCTTTGATTACTTCCTTTTCCTTGTCCGTAATTATTTCAGTTTCCGTTATTTCGTCTGTCTGTTGTTCCATTTCACTGTCTGTTATTAGTTCTATTTCCTGTTCTTGTTCGTCTATTTCCTTCTCCGTTTCTCCTGCCCTAATCCTTGATCTACCTCTGGTATGCATGTTTACTCTCCCACAGTTGCCTGCTCTGGTTAAGTAATGTTATTATACTTATAGTTACTTAACTTAAGCCCTACACAAGTTGAGCGCCAATTTGTACTATTTCCCGGTGTGTCCTCTACTGTTCAGGCCCCGCGATGGAAGCCAATTTGTACTAGATCGGATACGTACGGTCTAAATTCCCACTGTTGTGTTTGTCGATTGTGTTCTATTAATTTAATTGTATAAATTCTCGGAAATATTTGGTGTTGTGGAATATATGGATGTACTCAATTAATGTTAACTTAACTATTTAATAATTATCAGTGTTAGTGTGCCTAGAACTTAAATAACTTAAGATTTATTCTACAATTTCATCCAACCCTATTATGCCTCGAAGAGAGTTCTGTCTGATTTTATATTTTTACGCTCCCTCTTTGGTGTCAGATAATTCCGCTACAAGCGCTGTAGTATCGGCTCAACGAAACTTGTAGGTTATTCGATGTTTATATTAACTATTTATTCTCTACTTATTCAGTTACTTTTGTTCCAGTTCACTAAACCATACTCCAAATAACAAGGTGTGACAAATATATAAAGGTTCTTTATTTGTTTATCAATTCACATTAACTAAGATATATTCCAATTAATATATGTTGGGACTATAGATTCAGGTATCGATTGTTGATTATTTGATCCTTTGTTTATATTTGGTTATATATTATATTTGATTTGTATTTTATTTATTTCAGGGTGTGAAGGTTCTTGTAACTGTGGGGAAGACTAAACATATATAATAAGAATGCAAGATTTACAAAAATTATGTGTTGTGTATTTAGTATTATTAATATAATATAATTTTACCAGACTCTAACGACGCCAATCACGTAGGCGGTTGATCGCTAAATTTGTTGTTCTGGTCAATTATGAAGCACAGTTTTCTTTCTTCAGTTTAATAAAAGTAAATCTTGTCCTGTCCACTTCGGAATACAGCTTCTGAATTGTTTTACAGCACGATTGATGTTTCTTCTGCACCGTCAGGATCCAAATAGGTTCTTCCTTCGGTTGAAGCAGTTAGTGTTGTTCCGTGTATTTGCAAGGTTATAATTTCTGGTGTTGTGAATATTATGATTTGTGTTATTGTTAACTCTTTATATTTGATTAACTTTTCGTCAATTCCCTTCGGACATGGGACAGTCCAAGTTTCTTCTTGTAGAATTCAGTGATTTCTTCTCGATTATTATTTCACAATGTATCGTTATTTTATTAATCTGTGTTAGTGATAGATGTAAGTATTGTCATTGGAATTTTATCTTTTTTATAATCGTATCTCTTGATTTCGAATATTACGATTCAGTATATTCTTCTTGGGTTTTTTCAATCATCACGTTCAGTTTTTACCAAAAGCAATTCTTGTTATTTTTTAAATCAACAACATTCTTCTTAAATTTTTCCCTAGCAACCTATATTAATTTCCGCTTCCACATGTTTGACTATATAGTGTTTCTTTCATATATTTTTTTGTCTATTCTTTGTCAATTTGCTGTCCTATCGGAATGTAAATTTACCGATAGCTGGTTTATTATTTTATACACATCTTCTACTGGTTTTTTGATATAATTCCGTTTTTTTTTCCTTTTTTATTATATTTAATCCACCTTCGATATTATTTTTTACCAATCGATATTATGGCATTATGGTATTATTATAATTTGTATAAATTTTATTAAATATTATTATTAACTTAATGTTTTTTCTTCTTTCTAGCTCTTCATAGTGCATTTATTAATTATTATTAATTGATGTATCTAACCTTTAAGTTATAAGTGTTTATTTAGTATTTTTGGCTGTTAGGCCTTTTATTGTAAATTGATCTACCTGTGGTTATGTCTGTTAGGCATCTATAGTCCCTTTTATATAAATTCGTACATACAATCAAAACTTAATTATTAACATTGGTATAAACAATTATTTTTCTACATCTAATAACAAATTTATCTTCATCTCTCGATCACATATAACAAAATTCGAACTTATGAACATCGGTTAACTGCCTCACACTTCATTCTATGACAGTCATTGAATAACACTATTTGTTTCATTATTTTTCATGAACTCAACACTTATTTGATATAACATCACATAAACTTTATCATAACATTTTTGTCATAATATAATACTTTTTTAACACAAAATTCTTATCTGTTATTATCATAAATTAAGTCATTGTTTCATTTTTCTGTTTTCATTTTTATTAAACATATATCATTAGCTATTATTTATTTTACAGGTTCGTTTATTCTATTCAACACTACCTTGCATTCTTATTTAATTTTTTCTATGACTATAATTGTCATAATTGGGTCTCTGTTCTATTATGGGATTAAGTATCAATTTATTTATCAATCTGTGAATCTTCTTTTATGTAGCATAAATGCTATCATTTTTGTTGCGCTACATATGCTTCCCCTCCTAAAAAAGTTTAGTTTACCTGAATGAAGTTTAGGTCAAATAAACTTGCCTTTTTCACATGCCTTTTCTTAATTTCATTGTTAATGGTTGACGATGGTCTTCTCAATGTAACTTCATTAGACTAGTACTAGTACCTTTTTTATTTAATAACATTTCATCATTTTATTTAACATTCTTGATTCTTGATATATTTTTTTTTTTTTTTTTCTGTACACATTATTTGTTGGTAACTGGCTACACTATTCACTGATACATTAGTTTTACATCTCTCCTATTTATAATTACTATAATTACTGCATTTTTCAATTATTCTTCTGTCAACTCGCTTCTTTCTGTTTTCTTCGTCCTATTCCTTTGGAAACGGAATTTATTTTTGCAACTATTCCAATATTCCTTAAATATTTAATTTCCCTAACAATCCCTAACACATGCGTTGGTACAGTTCAGAGAGGCACTGTTTGGCTTCATACTCTGCTGCCCACACTACATCTTAATATAGTACTGCTGGAATTCATCTACAGTCAGCTATAAAATATAATAATAATCTCCTAATAATCTCTTTAATCATTTAATAATAAATATTTGGGACAAGATTTTTTTTTGTTGCATTTATATTTTTTCATTACTATTCTTCATATTTCGCAGTTCCATTTTAATTCCTTAAACATTCGTTAATATTGACTTTGACAGTTATCAATTGTAATCATTTTTGTTTTCATTTTTGTTGAGATTGTAATGTTAAGTATCTTCTTCGTTTCTTTTTCTCTGATCTCAATATTTTTTAATCAGTTGTTGTGCGTTGATCATTATAACTGTATTTTTTACTAAATATATTCCTTATACTTAATTATTCTTCTTCTTATCGTATTTCACTATTTTGGCTGTTTATTTTTTAATGAATTATATTCATAAATACTCTTTCCTTCTTGTCTTCTTTAACATTATATTAGTTACATTTAATCGTTTACTGAGATTGTTCCATCATGTGGCAATGTAGTATGTATTTTAGGTCATATGATTTTTTTTTCTTCTTTATTTTGGATAAGTAGGTCTGAGGTAATAACTTTTATCTTGGGGTTCATTCTTCATTATTCACACTGTTTCTTTATAAACATATTAAATAATAATTCTCATTTTATTCTGTAATCTTGGGGTTTGTTATTCGTTATTCATATTATTTCTTTATACACATAACAATAATAATTATCGTTTTCTTCTAAAATCTTGGGGTTTGTTATTCATTATACACATTATTTCTTTATACACATAATAATAATTATCGTTTTCTTCTGTAATCTTGGGGTTTGTTATTCACACTATTTCTTTATAAACATTTAACAATAATTCTTGTTTTCTTCAAAATCGATAATACGTTGTTCTTATTGTATTTCAGAATTTAGTGGTAGTATTCAACTCAAATTATTTTTAAATTCCAAGTATTTTTCTTCAAGATTGGTAATAAGTTGTTCTTATTATTTTTAAGAATTTATTCATTTATATAAATTCTTTTTCTTTTTTGTTAATCCAGAAGTTGTTCAAATATAAGGTAATAAGTTGTCATTACTTCATTTTAGAATTTATTCATAATATTTCTTTTGGATTTAGTAATTTTTGTTTCTTACTAAATTCGTTTTATATATAATAGTTATTTCAAATAATTTGTGTAAGTTGGTCTTACTGTCTTTTAGAATTTTGCTGATATATATATGATTTCGTTATTACTATTACTGTTTACATGTTTCTGATCCTCTTCTAACAAATCTTCCCGGATATTCTTTAAATAGTGGTTATTAATTATGGTTATTTTATGATTACCCTTAATTTTATTTATTAATTGTTGTTCCCCAAGATTACGGTTCAGTGACGGGTATTCATTAATTTTCACTGCCTCTATTAGTTTAAATGAGGGCTTACTCCCTCTTCTCTATTTTCATTCTGATTACTGTGTTGGTTTTGTACTGGTTCCGTGCGATCCTCCGTATTATGTTCTGCTATCCTATAATTTCCATCATGTGGGTAGTTGTCTTCATGCCGAGATTGGTCATAATGGTTGTCATATCGGTGACTCCTTGGGTAGTATCGTCGCTGATTACCTTGAGGTCTGGAGTAAATATAATTGACGTTATGTCTATAATTATTGGGTCGTCTGTCCCCATCTCCTCTATTATTGCGACTATCACGATAATGGTAATTGTTATTGCCGCGATAATTATAGTTTCTGGAATTATTATTTGTGTTTTCATTTTGTGTTCTATTAGTATTAACGTTATGCGCAGGTCGATTGCGATCGTTATTATGAGAATTGGCTGGTGGCGCGTTATTATCATACTTCTGATATTTATGATTTAGCATTCTATTTCTTTGGTATTGGTTCTCGTGTTCATAATTCTCCAAGAACTTGGCCATGGCTGGAATCGTTTTGATTTGACTACACATACGCGCATTTTTTATCCCTTCCTCGTAATGATAGGATAGTTGTATTACCAAACATTCTTCGGGAATTCGGGGCTCTAAGTTCCGCGCCATACATACTTTTCCTAAAAAGTATGAAGTAGGGGACTGGCCTACATTTGTTTCGTATCGACCGTTACTCAAATTATTCCTAATCATATTCTGGGTCGATTCCGACCAATACTTCTCCTTAAATTGTTTTTTGAACTCAGTCATGTCCAGTATATCCGGGCGTACTGCTGTCAACCAATTATCATAAGTATCTTTAAACGTTTCATCAATCATGCTTCGTATAATACTCCAGCGACTCTCTCTATTTCTTATGATCACTTCTTCCAATCTCTTTAAAAATTCCATAGGATTGCGCTTATAATTACGAAAATTAATCGATTCTCTGTTCTCATGGTTATTTGTATGACTATTTTGGCATGTCCTATCCCGCCATGAATCTACTTCCTCCTGTAATTGTAATTCACGCCTACTAAACTCTTCTATTTTATTTTTATTGGTATTGATTTGACCTTCCATATTATTTAAATTGCCATAGACCCTTTCGAGTCGTTCGCCCATTTTTGTCTGTCTGTATTTGCTTAATACCTTCCTTATTCTCTTCCCGTACCTGATGTACTTCGTTTTTAATTTGCTCACATTTTTCGACAGTTTCCTGTTGGATTTCTTCGACCAATGTTTTATTCTCAATTTTTGTGTCATTAATTTTGTTCTGTAATTCCTCACGAACCTGTACTATTGTTTCGTTAGTTTTTTCTAACCCTTCATTGGTTTTGGCTATTTCTAATTTTCTTTCCTCATTATTTTGGTCCACCTTCTGGTTAACTGTCACATGAAGATTCTCAATTTTTTCATTAATCTGCCTTAAATTCTCTTCATGTATTTGTAGGATGTCTTCCTTCATTTGTTTTACACCCTCATCATTCCTATCTAACCTTTCGTGAATTTGGTTTAATCTTTCGTTCATTTGTTTTGAGGTTTCTTTAATTTCCTCATTTGTTTTCCTGGAGTTTTCCTCCTGTTTCCTAAATTGTTCCCTTAAGTTTTTCTTATTTTCCTCATTTGTTTTCCTAAATTGTTCCCTTAAGTTTTCCTTATTTTCCTCATTCATTTGTCTATTGCTTTCCATCATGATCCTCAACAGCTCTTGCATACTCATGTCTTCCTTTTTGTTGGATTTATCTGGTTGGTCCCCTTGGGCAACTTCTTTGATTACTTCCTTTTCCTTGTCCGTAATTATTTCAGTTTCCGTTATTTCGTCTGTCTGTTGTTCCATTTCACTGTCTGTTATTAGTTCTATTTCCTGTTCTTGTTCGTCTATTTCCTTCTCCGTTTCTCCTGCCCTAATCCTTGATCTACCTCTGGTATGCATGTTTACTCTCCCACAGTTGCCTGCTCTGGTTAAGTAATGTTATTATACTTATAGTTACTTAACTTAAGCCCTACACAAGTTGAGCGCCAATTTGTACTATTTCCCGGTGTGTCCTCTAGTGTTCAGGCCCCGCGATGGAAGCCAATTTGTACTAGATCGGATACGTACGGTCTAAATTCCCACTGTTGTGTTTGTCGATTGTGTTCTATTAATTTAATTGTATAAATTCTCGGAAATATTTGGTGTTGTGGAATATATGGATGTACTCAATTAATGTTAACTTAACTATTTAATAATTATCAGTGTTAGTGTGCCTAGAACTTAAATAACTTAAGATTTATTCTACAATTTCATCCAACCCTATTATGCCTCGAAGAGAGTTCTGTCTGATTTTATATTTTTACGCTCCCTCTTTGGTGTCAGATAATTCCGCTACAAGCGCTGTAGTATCGGCTCAACGAAACTTGTAGGTTATTCGATGTTTATATTAACTATTTATTCTCTACTTATTCAGTTACTTTTGTTCCAGTTCACTAAACCATACTCCAAATAACAAGGTGTGACAAATATATAAAGGTTCTTTATTTGTTTATCAATTCACATTAACTAAGATATA
>JAWRYS010001273.1:0-10000 GCA_034769895.1 Magicicada septendecula | reverse complement strand
TTCCAATTAATATATGTTGGGACTATAGATTCAGGTATCGATTGTTGATTATTTGATCCTTTGTTTATATTTGGTTATATATTATATTTGATTTGTATTTTATTTATTTCAGGGTGTGAAGGTTCTTGTAACTGTGGGGAAGACTAAACATATATAATAAGAATGCAAGATTTACAAAAATTATGTGTTGTGTATTTAGTATTATTAATATAATATAATTTTACCAGACTCTAACGACGCCAATCACGTAGGCGGTTGATCGCTAAATTTGTTGTTCTGGTCAATTATGAAGCACAGTTTTCTTTCTTCAGTTTAATAAAAGTAAATCTTGTCCTGTCCACTTCGGAATACAGCTTCTGAATTGTTTTACAGCACGATTGATGTTTCTTCTGCACCGTCAGGATCCAAATAGGTTCTTCCTTCGGTTGAAGCAGTTAGTGTTGTTCCGTGTATTTGCAAGGTTATAATTTCTGGTGTTGTGAATATTATGATTTGTGTTATTGTTAACTCTTTATATTTGATTAACTTTTCGTCAATTCCCTTCGGACATGGGACAGTCCAAGTTTCTTCTTGTAGAATTCAGTGATTTCTTCTCGATTATTATTTCACAATGTATCGTTATTTTATTAATCTGTGTTAGTGATAGATGTAAGTATTGTCATTAGGATTTTAACTTTTTTATAATCGTATCTCTTGATTTCGAATATTACGATTCAATATATTCTTCTTGGGTTTTTTCAATCATCACGTTCAGTTTTTACCAAAAGCAATTCTTGTTATTTTTTAAATCAACAACATTCTTCTTAAATTTTTCCCTAGCAACCTATATTAATTTCCGCTTCCACATGTTTGACTATATAGTGTTTCTTTCATATATTTTTTTGTCTATTCTTTGTCAATTTGCTGTCCTATCGGAATGTAAATTTACCGATAGCTGGTTTATTATTTTATACACATCTTCTACTGGTTTTTTGATATAATTCCGTTTTTTTTCCTTTTTTATTATATTTAATCCACCTTCGATATTATTTTTTACCAATCGATATTATGGCATTATGGTATTATTATAATTTGTATAAATTTTATTAAATATTATTATTAACTTAATGTTTTTTCTTCTTTCTAGCTCTTCATAGTGCATTTATTAATTATTATTAATTGATGTATCTAACCTTTAAGTTATAAGTGTTTATTTAGTATTTTTGGCTGTTAGGCCTTTTATTGTAAATTGATCTACCTGTGGTTATGTCTGTTAGGCATCTATAGTCCCTTTTATATAAATTCGTACATACAATCAAAACTTAATTATTAACATTGGTATAAACAATTATTTTTCTACATCTAATAACAAATTTATCTTCATCTCTCGATCACATATAACAAAATTCGAACTTATGAACATCGGTTAACTGCCTCACACTTCATTCTATGACAGTCATTGAATAACACTATTTGTTTCATTATTTTTCATGAACTCAACACTTATTTGATATAACATCACATAAACTTTATCATAACATTTTTGTCATAATATAATACTTTTTTAACACAAAATTCTTATCTGTTATTATCATAAATTAAGTCATTGTTTCATTTTTCTGTTTTCATTTTTATTAAACATATATCATTAGCTATTATTTATTTTACAGGTTCGTTTATTCTATTCAACACTACCTTGCATTCTTATTTAATTTTTTCTATGACTATAATTGTCATAATTGGGTCTCTGTTCTATTATGGGATTAAGTATCAATTTATTTATCAATCTGTGAATCTTCTTTTATGTAGCATAAATGCTATCATTTTTGTTGCGCTACAATATATATATATATATATATATATGTGCCTCTTCTCCTTTTTTGTTTCAAGTGTATAATAAGAAAAGTTTAGGTTGATATATATTCATCTTTTCTTGTTTCATAAATATTTACTGGCTTTTTAAGAAGGCGACCGCATACTGTACTTTGCTAGTGAGAGCAATTATTACATTATTTAGTTAGAGTCAGCTGCTTGGAACTAGAGTCAGCTGCATGGAAGTAGTATCGTCAAGGTCACTCACTTTCACTGCTTCTCCCTGTCACCTCCACGCCCCTCGCCCAGCGTTGTTGCCGGCTAGTACAGTGTGTAGCGTTTTAGCAGTGTTACGAAAACAAATTTCATACATCCACATTATATTCTTCGTTTCAAATTTATTTATGCGTATCGCGTAAATGAATTTGTTTTATCAGGAATAATTAGTTGTGGGTAACACTACTCAGTTAAATTCTGGGCGCCAGTATTTGAGCTCTAAAAATTTGTGTGAGTCGGCAACATATTTTTTGTTGTCGCGTAAATATCTACAGAATTTCTATCTTTGCGTTTCTTGTGTTTCTTTGGCTTTTTTTTTGTTACGATTTGCAGTCCTCTGAAACTACTATTTATACTGCGCTGGTTTTTCTTATGTTAGAATCTAAACCTTTTAGCAATACACACCCTAACTTTACGAAGTACCATTAGGTCAGTTATTTTGTGATTTCCGTACAGTGCACTTACTTATTAAAGTTTTACTGTTTTCTTCATGGGCGGTTATCCTACAGACTGACAGTTGTCTGAGAACGCTGACCTTGCCTGCTGTTGTCGCTTTAATTTTTTCATACTCACGGTCTTTTCCCTTTTGTAAATGAATCTGTTTTTGTTCTCTACACGGTCATTCCTAAGCCATATGGTTTGGAAGTTCTGTTAGGTATATGTACACATTTGGTATGCACATTGCGTATACCCTGTCGGCATGTCTTTTCGGTAAATATTGCTGTCTGACACTTTTATGAATGCCTTTGTCATTTTACAATCCCCTCAAAAATGTGTATGTTTACTGCCGGCGCTACTACCTTTCTTCCGTTGCACAAGGATAAATAGGACTGAGCAATTTCTGTAAACAAAATTGTCGCTGTTGTGACAAAAGCCAATCCCATTTCAGTTACAGTACCCCATTCCAAGTAGGTTGGGTGGACGAGGTGAGGAAGAGACGAATTAGCAACAAACATCCAAAATATTTATCGTCCTTAGTATTGTTGACAGACATTTTGTGCGTTTCATGTGAACGGTTGACGTCTTTATTGTAGACAGTGTGTGTATTAGTTTATTTCAATAATTTGTATTTATTATGAGTGATATTGAGGAACAGTATCCTACATTTAGTTTGAGTACAAGCAGCGGTGGTGTACGTGCGGGCCGAGAGGACATTAGAAAACAAAGTAAAGTCATCATAGCAAACGTTTACAAGTTTTTTAAAAATCTTGCGTATAATGAAGAAGCCAGGAGGAACATAAACTTTGCACAAGTTCAAAAATTGACAGCGGAAGCTTGTGGCATTTCTGAACAGTCGGTGCAACGTATTAGCAATACCGTTGCTTCGGCAGATGATCAAGGCGTGAGTGTTGTGTTCAGTTCTCCAAGGAAAGGGTATAAACGGGAACACAAAAACACTGAACTGGACGATTTTAATAAACAAATAGTCCGCAGGACCGTACTAGAATATTACGACCGAGGGGAATACCCCACTGCAAGCAAAATTCGAGCTGATCTCTGTCAGAAAATCAATTATTCTGGTTCAGAAGCCTCCGTACTTCGCCTTCTGAAAGTGCTTGGTTTTAAATTTAAGAAGTGCAACGATGGACGAAAATTTTTAATGGAGCGCAGAGACATTGCTGCCTTGAGAGCGAAGTTTTTGAGAACCATGCATATACATCGTACGGAGGACAACAGGCCTATAATTTATTTGGATGAAACCTGGATATCACAGAATCATACGAATAAATACATCTGGCAAGACTCCAGAGGGAACGGTGGGCTGAAAGTACCTACTGGTAGAGGTGGCCGGCTGATTATTGCACATGCTGGATCCGCAAGTACAGGTTTCATAGCAGGTGCCAAACTTGTCTTTCGTGGCAGTAAGCATTCAGCTGCATCTGACTACCACACAGAAATGAATGCTGAAGTTTTTAAGACCTGGTTTGTTGGTATGTTGCGCTCCTTGGAAGAAGGCTCTGTCATCGTGATGGATAATGCCAGCTATCATTCTGTACAAATAGATAAACCACCATGTTCAAACTGGCGTAAAGCGGATATCATGGAGTGGCTGCGTAAGAAGAGAATTTCATTTTCCACAGCTGAAACCAGGGATGAACTTCTTTCTAAAGAAGAGATCCGAACGGCCAAGAAGACGTACGAATTGGATCAACTGGCAAATGAAATGGGACATACAGTAGTGCGCCTGCCACCATATCATTGTCAGTATAATCCGATCGAGCTGATATGGGCCCAAGTTAAACGGTATGTTGCAAACAAGAATACGACTTTCAGATTGGCCGATATTGAACAACTTGCACACGAAGCTTTGGACAGGATAACTCAGGAAGACTGGGAGAAGTGCGTAAGACATGCGGAGGCACTACAAGAAGCCGATTACTCAAAGCAGTGCACGAGAGACACCACAGTGGAGCCCTTCATCATACACTTACGTGTGAGTAGTGACAGCGAACCTGAGTCCAGTGAATCCGAAGACGAATACTGAAGGAGTGTTAAAAAGTGTATATAGGTGGTAAACGTGTCTATAGCGAAGCGTAGTATTTTCTATTTTTATTGAAACATAAAAAACCGTGTGTGCGTGTTTTCTTCAGGAGTGTTATGAATGTGCTCTGTCCTATCACTTTGCAAAGTGATAATTGTGTGACTAACCCTATTTAAGGTGAGTTTTTCAACATACTGCTTATTTATAATAGTCATAAGGAATTCTATACTTCATAAAATAAGGAAAATTTTAATTATAAAATTAGTAAGGACAATGCATAAAATATAGAATTATAAATTTAAATTCTATATTTAAAGATTTAAGTTAAAAAAAAAATATATATATATATATATATAAATAAATAAGGAATTTTAAATTTATTTCATGAGACATTTGTATTTGTTGTTTATAAAATTATCCTTATTTTCTTAAGAAATCCAATTCGTTTCACGTTTATACATACCATTATTTTTATGCTACTTGTGCATGTAACATCTTATAGTATAGTTCTAATTTTTTTACTTAATTATTAATAAGCAGCGCAGGAAATAAAAATAGAATATTTTTCTGAGTCACGAATAGTGCGGTGTCTTCAATAATTAAATGGGGCAAGCTTAAGACACAGGATGCGTATAAAATTCGTTCAAACAAACTATAGCTGACGCGTCGAATTGAATGTTATGTATAAGATACGGAAATTAATTGTTAATTAATTATTAACAATATATTAATTGTGATGTAATTATTATTAAGAATTATTGACAATGTAACAATGTACTCTAATGCATGTATTACAAACTTTCTCACTTTGTTATATTCTTTACATTAAGTAGGCTTACTTACTAGTGTAGCATTTTTCGGAAGAAAGGGAAACTGTTGCTTAGTGGCAACGCTGTAAGTAAGCGGTGTGACCTTGACGATACTAGAGTCAGCTGCATGGAACTAGTATCGTCAAGGTCACACCGCTTACTTACAGCGTTGCCACTAAGCAACAGTTTCCCTTTCTTCCGAAAAATGCTACACTAGTAAGTAAGCCTACTTAATGTAAAGAATATAACAAAGTGAGAAAGTTTGTAATACATGCATTAGAGTACATTGTTACATTGTCAATAATTCTTAATAATAATTACATCACAATTAATATATTGTTAATAATTAATTAACAATTAATTTCCGTATCTTATACATAACATTCAATTCGACGCGTCAGCTATAGTTTGTTTGAACGAATTTTATACGCATCCTGTGTCTTAAGCTTGCCCCATTTAATTATTGAAGACACCGCACTATTCGTGACTCAGAAAAATATTCTATTTTTATTTCCTGCGCTGCTTATTAATAATTAAGTAAAAAAATTAGAACTATACTATAAGATGTTACATGCACAAGTAGCATAAAAATAATGGTATGTATAAACGTGAAACGAATTGGATTTCTTAAGAAAATAAGGATAATTTTATAAACAACAAATACAAATGTCTCATGAAATAAATTTAAAATTCCTTATTTATTTATATATATATATATATATATATATATATTTTTTTTTTTTTAACTTAAATCTTTAAATATAGAATTTAAATTTATAATTCTATATTTTATGCATTGTCCTTACTAATTTTATAATTAAAATTTTCCTTATTTTATGAACTATAGAATTCCTTATGACTATTATAAATAAGCAGTATGTTGAAAAACTCACCTTAAATAGGGTTAGTCACACAATTATCACTTTGCAAAGTGATAGGACAGAGCACATTCATAACACTCCTGAAGAAAACACGCACACACGGTTTTTTATGTTTCAATAAAAATAGAAAATACTACGCTTCGCTATAGACACGTTTACCACCTATATACACTTTTTAACACTCCTGCAGTATTCGTCTTCGGATTCACTGGACTCAGGTTCGCTGTCACTACTCACACGTAAGTGTATGATGAAGGGCTCCACTGTGGTGTCTCTCGTGCACTGCTTTGAGTAATCGGCTTCTTGTAGTGCCTCCGCATGTCTTACGTACTTCTCCCAGTCTTCCTGAGTTATCCTGTCCAAAGCTTCGTGTGCAAGTTGTTCAATATCGGCCAATCTGAAAGTCGTATTCTTGTTTGCAACATACCGTTTAACTTGGGCCCATATCAGCTCGATTGGATTATACTGACAATGATATGGTGGCAGGCGCACTACTGTATGTCCCATTTCATTTGCCAGTTGATCCAATTCGTACGTCTTCTTGGCCGTTCGGATCTCTTCTTTAGAAAGAAGTTCATCCCTGGTTTCAGCTGTGGAAAATGAAATTCTCTTCTTACGCAGCCACTCCATGATATCCGCTTTACGCCAGTTTGAACATGGTGGTTTATCTATTTGTACAGAATGATAGCTGGCATTATCCATCACGATGACAGAGCCTTCTTCCAAGGAGCGCAACATACCAACAAACCAGGTCTTAAAAACTTCAGCATTCATTTCTGTGTGGTAGTCAGATGCAGCTGAATGCTTACTGCCACGAAAGACAAGTTTGGCACCTGCTATGAAACCTGTACTTGCGGATCCAGCATGTGCAATAATCAGCCGGCCACCTCTACCAGTAGGTACTTTCAGCCCACCGTTCCCTCTGGAGTCTTGCCAGATGTATTTATTCGTATGATTCTGTGATATCCAGGTTTCATCCAAATAAATTATAGGCCTGTTGTCCTCCGTACGATGTATATGCATGGTTCTCAAAAACTTCGCTCTCAAGGCAGCAATGTCTCTGCGCTCCATTAAAAATTTTCGTCCATCGTTGCACTTCTTAAATTTAAAACCAAGCACTTTCAGAAGGCGAAGTACGGAGGCTTCTGAACCAGAATAATTGATTTTCTGACAGAGATCAGCTCGAATTTTGCTTGCAGTGGGGTATTCCCCTCGGTCGTAATATTCTAGTACGGTCCTGCGGACTATTTGTTTATTAAAATCGTCCAGTTCAGTGTTTTTGTGTTCCCGTTTATACCCTTTCCTTGGAGAACTGAACACAACACTCACGCCTTGATCATCTGCCGAAGCAACGGTATTGCTAATACGTTGCACCGACTGTTCAGAAATGCCACAAGCTTCCGCTGTCAATTTTCGAACTTGTGCAAAGTTTATGTTCCTCCTGGCTTCTTCATTATACGCAAGATTTTTAAAAAACTTGTAAACGTTTGCTATGATGACTTTACTTTGTTTTCTAATGTCCTCTCGGCCCGCACGTACACCACCGCTGCTTGTACTCGAACTAAATGTAGGATACTGTTCCTCAATATCACTCATAATAAATACAAATTATTGAAATAAACTAATACACACACTGTCTACAATAAAGACGTCAACCGTTCACATGAAACGCACAAAATGTCTGTCAACAATACTAAGGACGATAAATATTTTGGATGTTTGTTGCTAATTCGTCTCTTCCTCACCTCGTCCACCCAACCTACTTGGAATGGGGTACTGTAACTGAAATGGGATTGGCTTTTGTCACAACAGCGACAATTTTGTTTACAGAAATTGCTCAGTCCTATTTATCTTTGTGCAACGGAAGAAAGGTAGTAGCGCCGGCAGTAAACATACACATTTTTGAGGGGATTGTAAAATGACAAAGGCATTCATAAAAGTGTCAGACAGCAATATTTACCGAAAAGACATGCCGACAGGGTATACGCAATGTGCATACCAAATGTGTACATATACCTAACAGAACTTCCGAACCATATGGCTTAGGAATGACCGTGTAGAGAACAAAAACAGATTCATTTACAAAAGGGAAAAGACCGTGAGTATGAAAAAGTTAAAGCGACAACAGCAGGCAAGGTCAGCGTTCTCAGACAACTGTCAGTCTGTAGGATAACCGCCCATGAAGAAAACAGTAAAACTTTAATAAGTAAGTGCACTGTACGGAAATCACAAAATAACTGACCTAATGGTACTTCGTAAAGTTAGGGTGTGTATTGCTAAAAGGTTTAGATTCTAACATAAGAAAAACCAGCGCAGTATAAATAGTAGTTTCAGAGAACTGCAAATCGTAACAAAAAAAAAGCCAAAGAAACAGAAGAAACGCAAAGATAGAAATTCTGTAGATATTTACGCGACAACAAAAAATATGTTGCCGACTCACACAAATTTTTAGAGCTCAAATACTGGCGCCCAGAATTTAACTGAGTAGTGTTACCCACAACTAATTATTCCTGATAAAACAAATTCATTTACGCGATACGCATAAATAAATTTGAAACGAAGAATATAATGTGGATGTATGAAATTTGTTTTCGTAACACTGCTAAAACGCGACACACTGTACTAGCCGGCAACAACGCTGGGCAAGGGGCGTGGAGGTGACAGGGAGAAGCAGTGAAAGTGAGTGACCTTGACGATACTACTTCCATGCAGCTGACTCTAGTGCGTGTAGATACATCATTACAATGACAAACTCATTCTTTTTTTCATTTACTAGGTGTGTCATAAACACTTCAAAGCCGATGATATTCTATGGGAAGCAAGTGCAGTTTGTCCAAAGACAGGCAGAATTTTAACTTCCCCCCTCTCAAAGCCAAAACTTGCAGAGAATGCAATCCCCTGTGTCTTTCCAAATTGTGCTTCATATTTGTCTTCAAATCCTGGTCCATCAAGAGTAGAGCCAGATAGGAAGAGGAGTAGGTTAGAATCAGAAGCTGTAAGGAAAGCAACAGAAGAAAGTATCAGAAGTCATACCTCATACATAGATAGAATTTCAGTGACCAACCTTTCAGATTTAAAAAATAAAATTAATGTGCTGACTATACCTGATGGGTGGTGTAGTGTTATACAGCAAACACAAATTATTTTTATGTATATCGATGTGTGTGTACAACCACACTGTATGATATATGTGGTGATAGAAGAAAATATGTCCTCAAAGGTCTATTCGAAAGGGGTTTTATTACAGTTTAAATTCAATGATGTTAACTCAGGCAAAATTACAAGTACAAATGAAGTTGATTCCATACTTACACAAGTTCATATGTTCATAAAAGGGGATGATTGTGGCAATAAAGTGAAAGGTACAGCGAATGAGATAGTTCTAGGTTTAATTGAAGAATTTACATTTGAAGAACATAATCCTACATTTCAATTCATAAAGTCTCAGTTACAGCTTTGTTTACTTCCCAAACATAGAAGAGAATATAACCGTAACTTTATTGTCCTTTGTTCAATTTTCCATCTTATTTCTCCTCACGCATACAAATTCATTAGAAACGATAGCCATTTAATATTACCACATGTAAACACCTTGAACACAGTTTGTTCCAATTTAAATGGCAGCCCAATTCTTGAACAAAATCCTACATATTTCCTTGAGTACATAAAGCATAAAGCACAAACTTTTGAAAAACATGAGAAGTATGTAATATTAATGGTTAATGAAATCCATATAAAACCATACATGGACTACAAAGGGG